>JARHVA010002353.1:2160000-2220000 GCA_037957365.1 Torreya grandis
ATGATTTCATATATGCACTTACTTGAGTGTCTTTCCTTTCTATTTTATTATTTGTTTGAGCATTTAAATATGCTACCTTATTTGTGGCCCTCACACCTATGTATTATTTATTTGAAATTCTAATATGTCATCATTTATTTTATGGACATTTGAATGTCATCCTTGATTTTTTGGAAATTTGACTAATTATTGTCCCTTACATTATTCTACATTTGAACATGCCCCTTGTTTGTGGTCTCCTAAGACCATTGCCTTTTGACTTGATTTTGAGAGCTCTTATGTGTGTGCTTGATTTGCTTATTGAGCTTGTATTGTTACTATTTAAACATTTCCATGATATTTATCATGCATATTAGGTCTTCATATGATCACATTATTTTATGTACTTTAATGATACATTTATCTAGACATGTTATTATATATGCTACATGGTTATATTCATATATTATATAATTATCTTATCCTTTTAAGGTGAGGTAACTACTAGTTTCTATTCTTAACTCACCTAAAAGGGGGATATTAGCAGGGGAATGCCATAAAATTTTTTTATTCACATTTGGCATAATTTTCATATTTATTGGGGGCATGCTTTAGAAGCATGTTCTCCAAACTCATTCAATATTTGGTACTTATATTAGTTTTTAGATTCAATGGGGCATGCCATATAGGTATGGATTACACACATTCATAGTTTTCAAATTTAGTGGGGGGATGTCATATAGACATAGCTTCCACACATTCATAATTTTTAAATTTAGTGGGCAAATGTCATACATACATGGATTCCACACATTCAATAGTTTTTAGATTCAGTGGGGGTATGCTTTAGAAGCATGTTCTCCATACTTATTGAACATCTCTAGTTCAATGGGGGTATGTTTTGAAAACATGTCCTCCACATTGGTACTTATTTTTATTTTTAAATTTCTCTATATTTAGCGGGGGCATGCTTTGGAATCATGTTATCCACACTTACACATTTTTCAAATTGGCTAAAACACACAATTATATAATTCAGATTCATAGTTGTGGTAGAATTATATACATTGGTACCATTACTGTACATAGTTCAACATGAGACACATATAAGGTGCATATGATATGTAATTTTTACCTAATATTAAAAAATCCAAATTAGTTTTAGATTTCAAAACACTCTTAGGTAATTTCATCACTCACAAGATATACTTTTATGGACAATATTGAGCCAATGTATTGTAGTAGTTGGTTTTCTTTTGGTACGATTGAGGTGGTTAAATCACTCAATATGGCCACTTTTTTAGGTTGGAATTTATTTCATCATCCAACCTTACCAATTTGATCATATGATTTGAATTTTTTCATTCATACTCACCTAGTTATAATTACATGATTGGGTTGCATTGTTGAGATAATCTCAACTATCAGGTGGTAACTCACCTTTTCTCCAAGGTTGGAGGCATGTTCCTTCCCATATATCTTTCTCTCTATTTCATTGGATATATGAACTTTCCAAATTTATACATATTTGTCCTAATCTAAGTTTTAGAGCCTTATAATGATACATCTTTCAAATCAACTTGTTAATAGGCAAGGTTGTTACATCGATACATAGGCGTACTCCAAAACCTTGGTCTTTCAATTTTAATATTTTAAATAATTTAAATTATAGATTATATGCATTGATCATGTAATATAACATGATTTTAATTTCAGGTCAGTCACCAATAAATCACTCAAATTAAACTCAAACAAAGATAAGTTATGTTATACACACCTAGGTACACATTCCTTTCCTTTAAACTAGTAATTATATTACTAGATTAAAGGGGGGGATGCAGATGATGTTTATGTATTATATAATTTCTCAACCTCATACACTTGGAAAAACCAGACATTGGCTATTCTTCTTGGTTTTAGACCTTTCCCACTTTTGAAAGTCTTGCATCTGTTCTATATTGTGCTCATTGTCCTATCTCTTGGTTCAACCAGTCTTATGTTGATGACCCAAATATTTTATCTTTCCTAGAATTATTAAAACCTACTTATCTTCCACCTCTACAAGTTATGAGTATGTACCTATTTTATAATTTTATGGACACTAACATTTGGGATAGACACTTATGTTGATGTATGTGTCCTGATCCAATGGAAGTGTCTACTACCCTAAAGTCATGTAATTTACAAATTAAATGTATCTTAATGGTTATATTAAGTGATTTAATTTTACAAAGAGATTTATATAAATAAAAGATCAACCTTCATTCATTCCTCACTTAAGAAAACCTAGCTACACCCATAAAATACCTAAACTAACTTATCAAAGCATTTAATCAATCACTTGATAAAGCAAAACTTACTTATTTTATCTTATTTTCATATCAATCATAAGGAAAACACAAATAGTTCTAAAGTACTAAAGGATCATCACAAGAAATATATTTTAAAATTTACAAGCTAGGTCACTATTATAATTACTTTGCACATATTGCATGATTCACACACAAGCTAACATGTAAGGGAGAACTAAATCAATATGAGGCCCTATTTAGATTATTAGATATTTAGGTAATGCTCATTGATAGAGGGGTATTTGGGGTCAGATCAACATCATGTTCCCACTAACCTATTTTTCCCTAGGGTCATTATGAAGATGAAGAATTGACATTTTACAATTTCATGAGGAATGATAGATCATGACCTAGATATGAATGCACGAGAGTGAAGGTGAAGTCAAACCCAAAATAATATAGGTGGTCTCATCCTTTTACAATAGGTATTCCATATAGGACATATGTTTTAGGTTCAACAAGTAACATCAACATAACCATCCTAGGTTGAAACTAGTGTCTGTGACTCTAAAAGCACTCAATCCAAAATTTGGTGACTATTTGAAAATCATCATCTAGTCTGCTTCCTACCTAATCTAAATCTAGAACTACATTAACATTAGAACCAATTAAATACATTGCTTCTTTGTCATTTTCATATTTATCATATCTCTTCTTACTATTTTTAGCCATTCTTAGCATAAGAATTTAAATATATGTTTATATCAAAGTTTTGTATCTAATTGGCCTTCTTTAAAGATAGTTTATCATCCTTATACCCTAGGCTATTGAGAGATAATTTATCATCCTTGTGCCCTAGGCTATCTCTACCCATTGAACCCTAAATAAATCTAATCTAGATTCAATTTAGGGTTAAATAGTTAGCAATAAATTTGTAAAGAGTATATAGCTCAACATAATATATGAATTATATAATGGTAACACATATAAATAGTGTAATCTTTGGATAAGATGCCTCCAACATGACATGGCCACTAGGTAAAGGCAAGTCCAACATCTAATTCCATGTGAAATTTATATGTCTTGCATAACACTTGTAAATACATTGAAATGAATTTGTGATATAAAAGAATTTATGCTATCTACCAATCATGAGATAAATAACATATGGCAATGATGTAAAATACATGTCTAATCATGCTTAGGTCTTGAATTTAAAATTTAAATTTTTTTGAATGTTTTTATATTTTTGAAAATTTTGTAATTTTGACTCAAGAATAATAGATAAAAAGAGGTACAATATGGATTGAAAAGTATAATAAGGGAAAGAGATATGAACAATCTAAAACATGTGTCAAGGTAAATTATGCACTAAATATGATGGGATGGCCATAAATGAGCAAAATACCCCCACTATGTATATAAATTTTGGTTGATAGGCATGTGTGGTGTATAAAAATGATGTATAGGAATGATTATACATCTTCATTTCATCAAATGTATACTTGTCAAGATATGTAGTGCACATGTATGAAAAATATAATATATAGAGGAAGTGTTATGAATGAATAATATTGTTATGTAAAATGAAACTGAGTGTAGAATTGAAAAATCAGATGTATTAAGTATTTGTGTGCTCAATTTTGGATTTGATTGTGTAAAAATAATACAGGTCAATATGGACTAGCTCAAAACAATAACGATAATCTATCTTGACTATATTTAGTCGATACTATCTATAATGGAAAATACATTATGATCTATTTATACTATGAAAAAAAACACTCTAAATGACAAAACGTGGTAGCATCAGATCAATATTTGGACTATTTAGATTGGGAAAATGGAAAAGAAGAGACATGAATTCAAAAAGACAAAAATAAACAAGAAACAAAAAATTGATCAAATGATCATAGTTGTAAAAGTATAAGAATAGAATAATGAAACAATCAAAAAGACATGTATAGTGATTTTTTTTTTGATTATTTGAATGTTTTTTATTTTTTTAGAATTTTTGAAATTGAAAAGTGTTATGATAAAAAATATTCAAATAAGTCATTCTCATTAGGATTGAAATCCTTAGTTTTATAAAAATACATGGTATATTCATCTTCACCTTTTAAATATTCAAATTTTGTTTTATCTATGAACTTTGAAGATATTTCATTATCCTGCTCATTATACCATCATGTGCTATGCAAACCATTCTTTCTTCATGTGAAAAAGTGATGTGTTGATTAGTAGTATCTATTATAGTTTGAATATCTTATAACCATGACCATTCCAATGTAAATGGTACCTGATGTACATGAGGAATAATCCATACCTATGTATTAAATTTTTTTGGTCCAAAAGCTATTGGGTGTATGATATATCTAAGAGCTTCTTCCCATTCTGCAATATGATGTAATTCATTGATATTATGTCCCATTTATTATAATTTTATATTACTATAAATAGTTTCCCATTTAGTAGAATTAATGTGACTATGCTTATAATAATCCCCTTCCATGTATATATTAAAGGTTAAATATTCTTGTTGAAGATGTTTTATATGTGTCATATCTATAGATTATGTATTTGGACATTTGTTGTAAGTGATATTTGTTGATTATATATTATTTTGATAATGCCTTCATGCTTATATTACCAAAATTTATTTTTAAATGTTACAAAATGCTTTGTATCATGTCCTATAGTTTTATGGTAATCAAAATATGGTTTACCTACTTTATGCAAAAGATGTGTTGTCAATCGGTGTTTAGTAATAGGTATTGCGATGAGATTACTATCCAATAAAATTTGTAAAATTATTATTTGTGTATCTTTATGTTGCATTATTTATAACCATGGTGATATCTTTGTATGAGATATTTACACACTATTTAATGAATTTGTCACAAATGCCATATGGGATCAGCTATTACAACAAGTGTTTGCAATATCATCTTTAGGCATACCTAAAATATATTTGTTCTTTGTATATGGATGATATTTAGTTATAATTTTTGAATCATCATGGTATACCCATGGACAAATGGGTGTTAATAAACTATGAGTTAAATAATCATTTAAGGGGTTGAAGTTTAGGCTGTATAGTTTACCATCTATCATATTAACCATGTTGGCTTCATCATCACCACTATCATAATAATATGAAACATTTCCATCTTGTAATTTTTAATTAACCACTAAAGGAAGATAGGCAATAGGATTTGGTTTAACCAAATTATTTTGATGTTATTTTTGTATACTTTCTTGTTCATTTTGTGCCTTATTTAACATTTATTGTTCCATTTGAAGCCTGTTTTGTTCCTTTTGTAACTTTTCATATTTTGTAACTTTTAAATTTCAAACTATTTATTTTTTAATTATTCTTTATGCATTTTTCTTGTTCCTCTTGTATTTTTGACATTGTATTTATAAATTTTCTTGTGATATTTTTAATTAACCAAGTTATTTTGTGCGTGTTGTAACTCTTGTTGTTCCATTCATAGATTTTATTATTATTTTACTTCTTAGAACTTGAATCTCCAATTTCATGTGTATTTTTATTTCAAGGGATGACATGGGAATGAGGAGTGATAAATGGATTATATAACATTTATTTTATAATGTTTTAAAGGGTTATCATCTATAAGCAATTTATACAGTACCCTTCAAGCATGAATTTAAGCCACCTATCCACTGTAGGTGGTACTGCTACCATCATATGTATCCAGGGTCACCCTAATAGTAAAATATAATGTAGATGATTGATCATAACATGAAATAAGATATAAATGGTTTTAGGTCCCAATGTTACATCTAAACATATCATTCCAAGTATTTGTCATGAATATTCATAAAACCCTTTCATAGTTTCATCTATTTTTTGGATACTTTCAAAGTTAATACCTAGATTTTGTAAGAAAGGACTACTACAAGTATTCACTCTAGAACCAATGTAAATCAATGCTATTTTGATTCATTTATTTTGTACTTCAAATTTAATAAAGATTGGACTATTTTTTGCAATTACATGTTGTATTGGAAATTCTTCTTCCTCAAAAGTGATAATATTCTTAAGATCCTTAAAGGTGTTAATTATGGAATCCAAAAAACAAGTTACATATCACTATAAATAGTATTATCTCACAATGCAACCTATAAAATATCCTTATAAATTGATGAAATATTTAACAATTATAAAATAAAAATTTTATAATGGTTATTTTTAATTGATCTATATATCATACCCATTAGGTTGATTTTATTACCTCATGGAGGGTGGAAGGGTTTGAGGAGGAACATGCTGATTTAATCCATGATGTGGTGTCCTACCTCTTTGGGTTTTAATATTATGGACCTTGGAATAATGTATAAGATGTGGGAAAATAATGGGAGCAGGATGGTATCTTTTACAACCTTGAGGTCTAAGAGGAGTATCAATGAAAGGAACAATCAAGTCACTTATTACTTCACTTAGAAATTTCAATACATAGGTTTATTTACATAAGTGCACACTGAGTAAAAGTGACCTGTGATTCTTAACTCAAATTCTAAGCATATAAAGCAGTCCTCAACCAAGTCACAAGACTATTTTATGAAATCCTAAGTCAAACATGATCAAGTATTCCGGTTGATTATAGATGCATTCATGTAGTCAAAGTAACACAATTTCATAAAACACTCTTGGTGGGAGAATTATATTGGGTTTTATTTCCCTCATTGGAGTATTGGATATATAGACAACATTCAATCATCATGGGGGTGATTTATATAAACCTTGATACTATTTTCTCAACATTGAGGTCATGACTTTTGAAATTTTATAAAGGCACACTCAAGTCACTTATTACTTCACTTGGAAGTTTCAATACATATGTTTATTTACATAAATACACATTGAGTAAAATCTCCCTCTACTTCCTAACTTAGATTCTAAGCATATAAAGTAGTCCTAAACCAAGTCACAAGCCTATTTTATGTAATCCTAAGTTAAACATGATCAAGTACTATAGCTGATTATAGATGCATTCATGTAGTCAAAGTAGCACAATTTCACAAAACACTCTTTGTGGGAGAATTACATTGGTTTTATTTCCCTCCTTGGAGTATTGGATATATAGACAACATTAAATGAACATGGGGTTGATTGGGGTCATCTCAGCCTAACTACACTCCTCATTTTCCTATTTTTAGGTCTTTCAATAATTGCATACCCTATTAGGGTTAAAAATTAGAGAACCTATATGCAAGTCTTCCAAACACTTTTGAAGGCAAAATCAACACATATAAACCTAACTCTATCCATCACATGTTACCATGCCCTAGTTTTTAGTTTTATGTAAAAAAATATATCTAAATAGGGTCAATAGTTTGGATCATGCCTATCCATACTAATTGTTTTTGTCACTACACAATCTCATATCCAACTTCTAGATATATTCTAGGTTTATTCCTATTTTGTAGTTTCTACATTATATCAGTCAACATAGTCAATTAGGCAAAAAAACAACTAATTTTATATTTCATTTTAAACATTATCCTTATTTGTAATTATTTCAATTCATCTATTTTATTCATTTACCTCCCATATATTGTTTAAAAGTGCATCTACAACAACTTATTTTATTCTATTATATTTATTAAAATTACAGTTAATTCACATATTAATTCAAAATTATAAAAAAAACATTTGGAAAACTCATTTATTTATTAAATAGTGCCAAACCCTAAGTATTTATTAGGGTTCCAATCTTCTAAGGTTTCAAGATTTTTGTTGTAGGGTTTAAATTTTTTTTTACCTTTATTTCTAGATTGTAATTTCTCTTTTTTGTTTACAATATCTTTGTCATGGATGATATAGATATTTTTGATGATTATGATAGAATATCTATCCAACTCTCTACATAGGTTTTATTAATTTAAAATTTGGTTAAGTCCAATATAAAATGGGAACAATAATGTTCATATATTTCAAATTCCATACTATTTTTATTATACCCTCTTGATGGAACTATTATGATAATAGAAAGTGATAAAACCCATGATTCTAAGGCTACCAATAACATAAGTTTTGATCCTGTGGATGCAAAAGAGTTTGATAAATACCTTGAAAATCATCCTAATTAAATTGAGTCTTTACTATTTATGGCCTAATAAGAATTAAAAAAACATGAACATGTTATTAGATCTCAAGAAACAAATAATTTTGTTGAGTAGCCTCTTACAAACCTTACAATAGTTATTTCTACTATTATTGACATTGCTATTCCACCCACATATTTAGGCTTGGGAAAACACATGGTTTATAATAGATTTATATGATTATGCCTAATCAAATGATTTATTAAGATACTTTGATACCTATACACACTACATCACATACCTTTCCTCATTCATAATACCTTGAGTAAATAATTGCATCTATGAAAACTAAGGTGTCAAAATTAGACCAAGATATCCCAAAAGCTAGCCAATAATTGGATTTCCAAACTTTCGTTCATAATCCTATAACACACAATATTGCATCACAACCTTTACCTATAGGATTTTATCTCATAAGCTTATATTATATGAAGGTAAAGGAGATCCATAATAACATCTCAAATATTTTTAGGTAACATGCTTGGATTATGCATTTAATCAAAAATTGTTAACTAAATTATTTCCAAGAAGCTTAAAAGATTATGCTTTGCATTTATTTTATGATATACTTGCTCAAATTGTCAAAGAATTCAATCACTATAAGATCTATTTCTCAAACACTTTACTATTAACATTGATGAAAAGAAATCTTATGCACAAATTTCTAAGCTTAAGCAAGGAACTAATAAACCTATCAGTGATTATGCACTTTTTTATAATACCATGCTTTATAAAATGACTAATACATTGGAATATAATGAGATACAACAAATTTTATAATAAAGTTTGCTTTCACCATTTCATGAGTTAATTATCTTCAATAAATTAGATCATTTAATGGGATTTATCATATAATAAGATAAAGAGAAGTCAAGCTTCTTAATTTGAACAAGATTAAGTATACACCTACATTTACTCTAAAATATACAATAACATTTAAAAGAAACTGATATTACAAAGCTAAGACAATAGATACTAAAGAATATGAAAATATAATAGTTAATGTTATTTATCAACTTGTTAATAAGATTATTTTATTAAATCAACAAAGAAGGAAAAATTATAGATTACCATAAATACCTTAAAAATTGATACAAAATTTAATTTACTATAATATAATCGCTTTGCCTCCTCCATTTGAACTTGATATGAGAAAACCAAAAGATAAATATTTCAACAATAATGCATATTCTAATTACCATAGATGTAATGGACACTCTACTATTGGAAGGATTATATATCAATCAAAGAAACAAACCATAGGTACTGCAAAGTTGATTTCATTACCAAAATGATAGAAAAATCTTCTATGCTGATATAAAAAAGGATTCTACTAGTTGGGGATATGGTAAGAAGGAAGGATATGCAGATACAAAGGTTGACCTGATTAAAGAAATGGAATGTCTCACTTAGACATGACTATTAATTGATGTTGTACTAGATTGGTATTTATACTACAACATTATAATAAATAGGATATGTACAGAATAATAGAGGTGAATAAGAATAATTATACAAAGGTTATAGAGAAAAGTAACCTATGTAATTATACCAATGGTATAGAATAAAGAGTGTATGAACTATTATATTTGATAGTTATATTAATATATATAAAGGAAGGATATAGAGTAGAAAATTCCTATGTTATATATTGTGTATGGTTTATTACAAATAGAGGCACTAATTATTTTTAAGTGAATAATAAGTAATTAAAATAATACTAATCCTTGTAATACATTAGTGTAACTAAAGTTAACCTATTTAACATAAGACTATCTATAGCTTACCACTCTAGATTTTATGTCAACATTTTGTGGCATTACATGGAATTTAGTAGACTAATATCTAAGGGTAAGTATCCTTTAGAGTTAAAGAGAAATTTTATAATATAAATAGAAGAGTGGTGGGAAGAAATGCTACTTTTTTCCTATAAAAGTTAAAAGAATAGGGGAAACATTACCAGTAGTAAAAATAACATTATTCCAACTAAAAGAAGAATTTTGGGTTACTTTTGCACCATTATTGTGGAATTGTATTATATGGCAAGCCAAACATATATAGGGGTGAAAAATTCATATTAAAATACATTACCATTGGACCACAGATAAACTTGACAAACTCTAACACCTCGATACACTGGTAACCTAGGTTATTAATCACTGGTTTAAGATAACTCTCAATTCATTCATAATAGTTTGGGATATACAACGTTGGAAAAAATTTGATGCTAAAAAAACCATGTTTTTTGAAGGAGAAAGGATTTTTTTTTTAATAAAGTGCCACTCCTCATCGTCATGCTATTTGTGGAGTGAGGGCTAATATGAGAATGCAAATAGTTACCTTAGGGATAAACACCTAAATGATGGAATTTGGAAAGAAGTGGGATCCTAAAAATATGTGACTACTTATAATATTTTTTTTAAACAATTGGGGGAGGTTAAATAATATGTAGGGGGATAGGTAAATTCATATAAAATAAACATAAGTTAATTAAGAAGAGAAGAGATACTAGTAATTGTTGATAATTTTGACCTCACAGGTCAAATTTTCAACCCTAAAACTTGAAAATTTTATTTTTATGACAATATTTAATTATTTAGGCATGAAAATATCCATTTCATATATTTTACATCAGTTTTATTAGAATTCTCAAGTGATTCTTGCAGTTTTAGTGCCAAAAAGGCCTATTTTGAGGCTATTCATGTAGTTCTTCAAGTGAATTTGAGATTAAATAATATTAAATACATTAATTATCCATTAAAAGGTCAAAAATTTATTTTTAATATGATTTAGGTCTTAAAATTAATAAAATTGACTTATCTCTCATATCGACCTCCTTGGTAGCTCTAGAAGGGCAATTTTCAAGTGCTCATTATGGACAGAGGAGGGAAAGTTAGGAGATAAAAATTTGGAAAATTATAGGGAACATAATGAAATTAAAATTAGTGGTATTTTTTTTAATATTAATTTTCCTATATTTATGAAAAATTTCTAAGAGTGATAACATGTCACTATGGCCTATTCATCCAAGAGGGGTCTATTCTTGCACTTGTTTCTCCAGTTCAGAACTTTATGGAGAGAAATGATTATAAGGGTAATTTATATCATTTTCATGGTGGTTTAATCATCTAAATAATCCACATGAGGTGCCTTTACTTGGAAGAAGAATGTCTTAGTGTACAAGTTATTCTAGTGGATTTACTGCAAGTTCTTTTTCCTTTTCATGGTAGTCATTCTTAGAGGTTTCAATGATTTTTAAATCATTTTATATCAATTAGTTTCATTTAATTCATTTTATTGTTTGGACGTGTTTATTTTTCATAATCTTCAAGTGTGATGCTCCTTGGGAACATGGTAAAGGTTTGAATAGTCCGCTATATGCTTGATTGCCATTTTGGCCCAATTATCTGAGGTATATCATGGTGTAGGTTTTTTGATATCATATTGTGCTATTGGAATAACAATATCTCACTTTTAATATAATGAAAGATCTAGATAAGAGTCTAAACACACTTTTCAATGAGAAGTCACAAGTGCTCTTTCCTAAATAGACCTGTACAGACTATAAGGTGAGTGGAGGTTGATAAGAGGCATTTACAAAAGGCAAAAATATCTATAAAACATTGAAGGAGTGAAAATAAGGGTGTGATATATGTTAGGGTTGATAAGATTCAAGAACTTAGTAAGTGGCTCTTTGTAACCCTAAAGCAAGCAAATGAGACCTACAGGGCCTAGCCTGTAGGTCTTAATTTTGAACCAAAGAAAGATCTAAACAATACACAAACAAAGAAAAATAATGGAACATTATCTAAGTTTCCTTAAGTTATAATGAAACAAGATACAAGTCCTTAAGAACACTTAGCCACTTAAAAGGTCAAGGGAGGTCAAATGGATTAAATTCATAGTCTTAAGAGCACATATAGTACTCTGTATAAAATGTATATGGGAGTAAGTAAGAAGTGGTTTGAAATACTCTTAAGGTGTTAGCAAAAAATGTGGTATAATGAAATTAATCCTTTCAAGAGTTTGAAATATTCTAAAGCGTCATGATAGGGTTGAAGGAGATGAGGTTTTAGGTAACAAGAACATAGTCAAAACCTTCTAAAGACACCTACATCCAACTTAATGGGAGCCATATATAAGTTGGCAAAATCAACTTCTAGGCAAAGTCAAATAATGACAGTCAAGATTTCATGCAAAATATACTTGAGTTTGGAGATAAACAATGATTTTTTGAAGCTTGTGAAGTTATGTGTAGAGTCAAAGAACCCTTCAAAGTGTGAATGTATCTTAAAAGATAGCTATAGTCTATACAAATCATTAAGTAAGTTGAACTGACATCTTGATTATCACATACTCTATAATACAATGAAAGAATGACTAGAAGAATGTAATGTTTTGATAGGGTTGAGAGGGTTAAGATCTCAGTAATAGTCTTTAGAGACCTAAACAGTCTAATAGTGACCTACAGGTCCTAAAAATGTAGGTCCTCTTTTGGGACCAAGATAAACACTCAAATAACTCAAGGGGAGTCTCAAACATGGAGATATTAACCTTGTTATAGATGAAACTAGATATTTCACCATGGAACATCTAAGCCTAATGAGTAGTCAAGAAAATAAGATGAGTCATAAGACAAATGTGCACCTACAGGTGTGTATAGTAATGTGTATAACATATTCAAGAGGGAAACAATTTGAAAATGATGCAATGTATTGGAAAGCCCTATAGATGATGAAATCAACCCTGCTCTAGAGTTTAAAGCATTCAAACATCATACCTAGAGAAAATATTTTAGTTACCAAGTGTAGACATAGTCATAACACCTAATGAGCACGTATAGTCTATACAAACTAGTAGGTGAAATAAAGGTGAATATATGAGAGGAGTAGAGGTATTTGAAGGGTGTTTTAGACCTAAAATGGAACTCTAACTAGATCAATAACATGAATGAGACTATAAGACAAGGGTAGGTCTAAACATTTTAGGCACAATCAATACCCTAGAGGTAAGCTACATGATTTTTTAAATTAGTTTCAAATATGAAAAAAGAAATAAAAGTATGAATATATAGGTGTTATGAAACTATTTTGGATTTTCAAATGAGATTGAGGAATATTAGAGGCTATTAGTATAAATGATGAGACCTAAATCACAAAGAACACAGTCAAAAGGGAGCACCAACATTTTAGTATAAATTATATTGGGTCTTGGGCCTAAGTAAAAAAGGAGCTATGGTGTTTGAGAGGTACTTGAAACCTCATTAACCCTCATCCAAGTTCAAGAACATTGAGGGATAACTGAGCTAAGAATGAGGTTTCTAAACCCTAATGTAGTCAAGATGCCAAAGAGGCACCTATAGATCATAAGCATAGAACTCTATCAAGCCCAAAGGAAGAGTAGAGTAGGTGTTGAAAGATGATCTAAGCCTAAATTTAGGGCTTTAATAAATTCAAGTCCATTGAGAGGTCTTAGTGCATTTTTAAAGACACCAACAACCAAAGGACATAGTCAAACACTCTAGTAAACACCTTCAAGCTACAAGATAGTGACATAATGTTTATAAGACTAAGAGAAAAAAAAGAGAATGTGAAAGTATTTTAGGTCCACCTAAGTTTTAAAAAGATTTTATGAAGTCATTTTGAGAACAAAGGAATCATGGGGAAAGTGTGCAAACTGATGTTTCAATATCCATATACAATTAAGATAGATTATAAGTGTGACTACTCCTTATGAGGGTTTGCTTGATGGAGGAAAGTGAAGACTATAGAGAGGTATAAAAAGGTGAATATAATTTGATCATGGTTTAAAAAGAGTAATAAATATCTCAAATGGACCAACCAGACTTGATTATGAAGGTGAAAAGGTAAGAACTCAGTTGAAGCCTAGGAAACCCTGTAGTCACTAGTAGGGTATACCTAGTCTTGAGAGAAATTGATATTTGAAGTCTCTATAGGCATGATGATGACTTGAAAATTGGTAAAATATGTTTTAATGAATTAAAAAATACATTCATGGTATCCTTTAGGTCATAAAAATAGGGGACATACCCACTATTTTGGTTTAGACCTGGCCCACTCTTTGGCAAAGGGTAGTGATGAGACTAGGTGGTCTATTTGAGGTCTAAGAATGAAAAAAACATATAAAATTTTATGAAGAGTCTTGGAGGTAGTGAAAAATAATATCAAAGATATATGTACTCTTAGGAAGTAATGACACTCAAGTTTCATTTTAAGTGCCCTTGAGGGCTATTAAGAGGAGATAACTCTAAACCCAAATACCTTAATCAGTACACTATGAACATACAAAGGAGTGATGAATACTTTAAGAGAATTTAAAATCATGTATAAGATTTTTTTGAATGTGTATGAACTCATACCATTAGTGGGAATGACTTTTGGGACCCAATACTCATATTTGACCTCTCTTGAGCCTCAAGAGAGATAAACAAGCCACCCTAGGAGCAAATTCAAATGATGGTACCATATCTCATGATTTGCATGGGGATCTAAGAAATTTTAGATATATGAGGAGTTTAGTTAATAATATTTTAAAATTTTAATTAGGTTAGTTGGAAATCCCATATTTATGAATAATTGTTAAGACCTTAGATAGGTCTTAAACCTTGATTATGACTAGTCAAGGGAAATAGACTTAAAATGCACATATAATGCCACATATTAATCATAAAACCTATTTTATGTTATTTAGGACTCCAAAAAGGTTCTCCAAATATATTATGATGTTTATGTCACTTGTAAGGATTGATCCAAATACCATATTTTCATGATTTTTAGTGTGTTTTAGGTGTTATGAGAAGAGAAGAACTTCAAAATAATTGTATGAGACCATTTGGAATGTATTATAGATATAAAATCCCAAAAAAATTCACATTATTTTTTGGAGGTGACCAAACTAGGATCATTTTCCAAGGTAGTCCCAAATAGGCTCAAAATGAGGTTAGGTAGTAAGGCCATTTCTTGGTTTGCATACTTCAATAGGGGTTGAGGACCCAAAATTTGACATGGATGGTCTTATTATTCTAGGTAAATTGAATCAAACACTTTTGGATAGTTTCACATGTGTGGGTGGTCATTTGGGCCAATTTTCTCTTTCTAGGCCTAGGATGCATAATTAGGCCTAATTAGAGAAGAAAATAAAGGAAAATGAGTACTTAAAATTGGATTATGATCATTAAATTTTATGTATATATTTAAGGGGATATAAGGTACTAATTTTATTTATTAAGTTTCCAATTTGATTCATATAATATTCTAGACAATAAACTTTACAGGTTTTTAGGCTACAAAGAAGGGGTGCTTTAACATGTAAAATGAGTAGAATTAAATATTTTGGGATAATTTATGGATTAAAATGCATTTTTATAGGTAGGATGTAATTTTTAGAATCCATAAATGGTTTAATTTTTATTTTTATAATGCAAAAACTCAATTTCTCTCTCCTAAGACTTTTGCACAAAGAAGAATCAAGTGAGCAAAGCATCAAATGGATGCATAAAAACATTCCCAAAGGTTTTATTGAGGTTTATAATTATTTCCACTCCACTTAAAGAGTATTAGTGGGTCATAGGTTGATTGGAAGGAGTTTTAAAATGCTTGAAAGAGTCTTAAAAAACTATATAAATACCTTTTCCTTCTAACTCCTAGTCAAGGAAGACAAAGTCAAACTTGCACTCAAAAATCTCTAACAACCCAAGAATGATGGAGAGAAATCATAAATCATGGGATAAGGTTTCAAATGACAGGTTAATTAATACTTGACTAAGACTTTAAGGCTTATTTTCAAGGAAATGGCTTCTTGATCAAGGATTTAAGAGTGTGCAAGCAAAAATCTAGGAAGTTGTATGGGTTAAAGACCAAAGTTAAATGCTCAAGACTCTTTAAAACTTACCAAAAACATTATCATCTTAACGTATAAACCATTTTACAAAGGTGTAAGAGATATTAATCAAGATATAATACATTAGAATTGAGGAGGACTAAGTAAAGGTTTCATTTGCTAGTTTTGGGGCTATCTTGTCTCTTTCTCTCTCCTCTCTCATATTCTCTATATGTAAGCAAATTTTTGGCATTTTAAGAATCCTTAAATTGAGTTGTGGTAAGGCCATGCATAGAAATAAATTGTAATTTCCTATTTTAAATTAATAAGACAAAATTCATGCCTCTTCAAAGATTGTGTTTAGTGTATTATCATGGTCAATTAATGAATGATAGTGATAATACATGCTTCCTCTCATCTTGTCCTTTCCTCACCTATTTTTAGGTGTTATATCATCCTTAAAAGATGCATAATGTGTTGTAATCATCTTGTATTTTTCAAAGAGTGCAATCTCTCTTTAAGTGTCTTTAAAAGACCCATTGAATAGTAACCTTAGATCATCCATAAAATTGAGCCTCGATGTGAAATATTGATGTATAGAGACCTCTATTTTGATAATTCAATCAATTTTATGTTATTATTTAGCCTTCATAGTGCATATTACATGAGTGGAGGTCATATTTTGGTGTATCACCCTAGTTAGATAAGTTTTCCTTTCAATTACCTTCTTCCCTTTTCCCTTGCAAGATGGTAGTGTAGAGTAGGGATCCTAAATAATACATCAAGGAAACATATCCATTAGAATATAGAGGTTAAATCCACATCTTAAGCCACCCACAACCTAGGATTGTCTCTATGTTACTTCAAACTGTGAGGGCCTAAAACTACCTTCATAAGGGTGTAGGTTTAGTAGTTAATAATTTTTGGCATGCCTAATGGGACACAATTCCAAAGTAGTTGAAGGATTTTTGGTGTTGTTTTTCTACTGATCAGCCTTTAGAGGCATTCAAAACATCAATGTTGCCTTCAAGTTTTATCAATTGGTTCTAGCAACCCAAGCATAATTTTTAAGTAAGTGTATCTTCATTGCACTATACTGATGTTGTTTTTATGGATTACTTTGAATAAAATGGAATTTTTATGAAAGTTTATGAGCCTTATCAACATTATGGTAATAATTATCAAGATTTTTATGAGCCTAATCAACCTTACCAAGAGTATTATCAGTCTAATAATCAGTCTTGTCAAGAGTATGATGACTCATATAAGATTTATAGTGAACCTTATCAACATCACTATGAACCTGGTTATGTGCCCCAATAGCCTTATAAAGACATGAAACAATTATAATCACCTCCTCCTACTCCATTTATAACTCAAAATCATGATTCCCCTACCCTATCCTTGTGTGCATTTAAGCCAAATATATTAAAATATAAAGGGGTGATGAGAGTGTGGGATAAAGAGTTGGATGTGATACCTTTTCATCTCATAGAGAAGATGATGAAGATAGTATAGATGTTGACATATAGGTTGGTTTTTTAGAGTTTTATTGATGTCATTGAGGTGTCTAGGTGAGTGGATGAAGTGTCTTTATAGTCTAAGTGTCAATGATAAAGTGTGCAGTGTGTTTTTCCTAGTATGCTTGAAGTAGGCTTGGTTGATATGCAGTTTTGGCATGATTAGGGATGGGTATGAAGTATAAATAATGTGTGAGGGGTCTTATTAGAGGTCAAATGTTATTGGAGAGCTTGTAGAAGTGCATGGTATTTATTCAGTTATTCATTATGTTCATCTTGGCATAGTTGGTTCTATGACATAGAAATATGAGTAAGTAGTTTGATAACATCACCATTACCATGTATGAATGAGTTAAGGGGATTTGGTTATATGGGTGTGATAAAATTAGTCCCAAGTTTTTATGGTCCAAGTTTTGGGTCATGTGGGTGAGTGGAGTAAAAGATATAATTATGTAAATTTGGCTTCTCATGTAGTTTGCAATGTTTTTCCATACTTAGGAAAATTTATAGGGGAGATCTAATGGTGCAAATTTAATCACATCATAGATCAATGATGTGAAATGAATCTGATCTTAATGTAAAAATTTCAAGTAGATCCAATTAATCATTTTGATGGCATTAAATTTCACACATGTGAAGGTTCCAAGAGCAACATGATATATGGATATATTCCCCTATGTGAGGAGATCATGTGGTCCAAGTTTTAGGTCATGATATTGAGTGAATTTTTTTTTATTAAGGTTTAAAGTTGGATTTATAGGTATATTATAGAGGTTCCAATACTTAGTCCAATTTTAAAAAGGTAAAGACCAAGACTAGATAAGGATCTAACAATGAGGGAGTGTTCATATAGATGCAGATCTATGATGTGTATTGAGTCAAAGAGGTTAAAGTGTTTGATGTTTAAGCTAGTTAAAGTCCAAGATACTCTCAACTATATTGATGGAGTGAATTTGTTCCAAATTTTTTAGGAAGTAGAGAGATGATGACAAGTGCTTGATGTTTAGTGTTCAAAAGGCATGCGAGGGTACCAAGTGTCATAATCATAGGAGTTATGATAAAGATATAATGGTAAGAATTTCAAGATAAAGACCTCACTCATCTAAGGAGATCAACAGTGCATATTTGGTCAATATTTTTAGGGTACATGAGATGAGGTCAACATGTTCTATATTTAACTGCGATTATTGGCATTTGAATTTAGCAAAGGGAAAAACTAGTCTGTAGTGTTTGAGCCATAACTTTTGATCAAGGACAAATTCTAACGTGTAGTAAAAAATAAAGTTGAAGAGGAGTTCAAGGAACATCCATATAACATAGTTATAAGGTCTAAATGTTTCTACATTCAAATTTATTTAGATCCAAATTTGAATGTGTTTGATCATAGTTTTTAAGTTACCTGAGAAGGATATTTTTGAGTTGTTTTATTAGTATTTGGATGTTTCAAGGGGATTTAGCTATTAGGGAGTGTTTTATACTCTTTAAGGATGATATGTATGGAATTTATAGGTTTTACCAATCCATATTTACTATTAAAAAATGCTTATAAGTTGATTGTGTGTTTATTCATGGTGCTTCTATATATAAGGTCAAAGATTGATTTATTTGGATTTAGTAGATGAGTGTTGTGATGACTATGATCATTTGAGAAAGTCAAAGGAGTAATGTGGAGTGGACCTATGGATTTATAAGTGGTCCTATGTTTCTAATTTTCTCAATGGAGTGCTAAATTGGGGAATAGGTCTCCATGAGACCTATAAGGGCTACTGAGGCCTAATTGAAAGGCATATCTCCTTAAGTGTTACCCATAGTTGCTATGGCCAAATTGTGAGGATAGTATTAAGTTATATAAGATATCTTAAGGGTTAAGGTAAGTCTAAAGGCTGATCAAGAAGATAATAATCATAAAGGCTCTATAAAAGGTGAAACTAAAAAAGATGATTTCTATACTTGTGAGAGATTTGAGAAAAGAGGTGTGTGCGAGAGTTGTGGAGTAAAGGAAAGCGTGTGTGACCAGTGATTGGGTTATAGAGTAAATTAGGTTGATACTATGTGTATGACCTATAGGTCATATTTATAATGTCAAAGAAATGATCTTGTAGGTTTGAATATTAAGGATGAGCAAAGAGGTATAGAGTGATCTAAAAGGATGTTTTGGATGCCTTGAGTTTGAGTGAAGGATATATGATATATGATATATGATATAGGTTTAAGTTTGGTGGTTAATTTTAGAGGTAGATTAGAGTATGGTTATGTGTATGACCATTTGGTCATGTTATTGAGGTTGTGATAGAGTTATTGTTGAGAAGTGTAGAGTGATCCAAAAGGTGGTTTTGGATGTATATGGCTATGTGAAGAAGTGAAGGGGGATGATATACATTATATCTCCATTAGAGTGGTAGGAAATCAATGTTTAAGAGATGTTAATATCATATGTGTTGGGAGGTTTCTTAACATCTAGGTCAGAAGGATTTGACCATCCTAGGGGTAGGTGCTCCTTGTAGAATGGGTGTTCCACTAAAGTCTCATGATTATAATACCTTATCGAATAAGTAGTCCATGTTTTTGTAGGCTTGAGAGTGGGTTTTATTCCCTAAAAGGGTTTCCTACATAGATTTTTTGTTATGTGTATGTGATCTTGCATTATTTATTGTTTATTGTTATAAACATTTTAAATGTTTCATGACTGGTTGTATTGAATGCTTAAGTGTTTGAAGGGTTTAGAAATTAAATTAGATTGTTTACACCATTGACATACCCCCCATAGTGATTTTTAACTCTAATAATTGGTATCAGAGTAGGTCCTTTGGTAAAATATTGATGTCTTGAAGGAGATCCAAGCTACAATATGGGTAACCATCAAATGTAAGGAGGTTTTTACACTAAGCAAGCACCAATGTTCAATGGATATAATTATGCTTTTTGGAGTGTGAGGATAAGTAACTATATCATGTCCCTAGGGTTTAACACTTGGGAATCTATTGTTGATGGTTATTCTACACCTACTATTCCTCCATCTAGTGCTGTAGATAAGAAGTTATTTGAGAGCAATTCTATGGCAATGAATGCTATCACTTGTGGTCTTTCAGACACTATATACACTGAGGTAATCCATTGCAAATATTCTAAGGAGATGTGGGATAAATTAAATAGTATTTATGAAGTAGATTCAAATTTTAAGTTGGAAAAGCAATAGACTCATAGAAGATAACTTGAGAGTCTTAAGTTGAAGAAAGAAGATTCCATGGCATCCTTTCTATAGAGAGTTTATGAGATTGTGAACATCATCAGAGGTCTTGGAGAGAAGCTTGAAGAATCTACTATAGTTCAAAAGGTATTAAGGTCTCTCTCTCTCTCTCTCTAAAGTTTGATTCAAAAGTGTCTACTATTGAAGGAAGTCATGATCTTACTCAATTAAAGATGGATGAATTATATGGCATCCTTACTGCCTATGAGATGAGAGTAAATGATGATATACCACCAAATAAGGAAGAAATATTCAATATAAAAATATAGCCAAATAATAATTACCAAGGTAATAAACTCAATGAGGATGACATATCTAATATTGATGAAGATGAACTAATTACTTTGTTTACAAGGAAATTGAAAATAGGGTCAAACAAGTATAAGAGTAAACTACCCTTCAAATGCTTCAATTATGGATAGGTAGGACATTTTGATAACAAGTACCCTTATAAGCATAATAATGATGATGACGAAGAGTATGGTGAAGATCAAGATGAAGACAAGAAAACACATAAGTCTGATAAGAGGAAAAAAGGATTCAAAAAGTATGACAACAAGAAGTCTTTTAAGAACAAGAAGAGTCTCTACACCAATAAAGATTACAACTCTTCAGATGAGAATGAGGAAAATGATTATAAGTTTGATAATGAAGATGATGGTCACAATGAATATAAATCCCTCTTCATGGTTGAGGAAGGAAGTTGCTCATATCAAAAGGAGTCTACTTGAAGTGATTCAGATGATGATAAAGATGAGGTAGACTGTGAGACTGAATTGATGAATGCTCTTAAAGAACTAAAGATTGAGAAGAAGATTAAAAAGAAGACGAAGTCACAAATATAGGACTATAAGGAGAAATTTAGTGTGTATGAAGAAATAATGAATGAAGACACCAAGGAACATGTAGATATAGTCAAGCATCTTAGTTGTCAACTAGAAATCTTATTTACAAGCCTTAAAGCTAAAGAAGGTAAATGTACAAGGTATGTAATTGAAAATGAGTCATTAAAATATGATTTAGAGAAGACATCTATTAAGATGAAGTCATTTGTGAGATTTGAAAAGAGCTCAAATGATCTAGATAACATTTTGAGTGGATAAAAGAATGTAAGTGATATAACTGGTCTTGGATATAAAGAAGATCCAAAAAATGAAAATCAAGACAAATGAAGACTAATGTAAATCAGATCTTGAAGGAAAAAAATTAGTCAAAAATGAAGATGCTTGTAGAGTGAAGATAAATCATATCAAAAAACCAAATGACATGAGGTATGCAAGTTTTAATGGTTACTATTACACATGTAATCAGTTTGGGCATAGAGCTAGAGAATTAAAGAGACCCATTAGAAATGATTTTTCATGGAACTATGATGGGGGTAATCATTCAAAAGGTGTGAAAAAAGTTAAGTGATTCAACTATCTTGATGAGGGAAATTTTACTAAGCATTGTCCAAATAAGGTAAGGTAATGTGAGTTTTCTTTAAAAGGAGTTGTTTGTTTCAATTATCAAAAGAATGGACATATTACAAGTTTTTTTTCTAATCAAGAAAGGTAGGATAAGCTTCTTGAAAAAGGTATAGTGTGCTTCAACTATCAATAGAGAGGTCACATTGATAGATTTTGCAGGCAAATGCCTATAAGACATAATAGGTTTAATCATGATCCTATAATGCAAGAAAGAAAGTTAACTCATGGAAAATAAAGGTGGTAAGTATGAGTCATGATGACTTTACATGTCTAAGTAATCTATTTTCTATGGTGGATAATGCTATATAAGTTAGATAGAGCCAAGAGCTCTCATTTTATTCTCATGTTGTGAATGAAGAAACCAAACTCAAGGAGAAGACCAAGGTGTTAGTTGAGGAAAGTTATGAGGTGTGCCTGGATTCAAGTGAACATCATGTTATTGCTGATCAATTTTTGTAAAAATAACATCATTTGTTAATGCCTAGTGATGAGGTTCTGAACTACAAGGAAGATTCTTTAACTGAAGAGGTATGTCATGAATCTATGTTATCCCCATGTGTTGTTAATACAATATTAGAAGAGAAGGATAATGTTGTAGTGGATGAGAAAGTTGTTTATCTTAATCCTAAGAAGAAGAACTATCAATTTTAGATGAACAAGGAGGAGAACAAATATGAGGAGTTATGGGTAACTCTTAGTTTCACAGTGTTCTAAGGAACCATGTGAAGTAGGGTGTCTTTGTCTATGCTTCTTAAAGAGACTCCTTTTAGTGGAGTAGAAAGTGTTGCTGTGGTATTACTTAGAATGTCCTAGAAGGAAAGAGATAAGTGTTTCCAATTGGAGTCAGTGTGTCAAGATGGGATAAGTGCTTTGATGAGGTCATAGTGATGTCATAAGGTGTTTTACTGTGTATACAATGTCTGTAGGATCAAAAAGGGTGTTTTTTAGGTGGAATAATAAGATTGATGGAATATCAAGAAGAGTTTGGTGCTCATAAAGGTCTGTGCACTTCTTTGTGATGTGTTCCAAGAGGTTTTATGTTTTGATGATCTTTTTTGTGCCTTTTGGAGGTTTTTATGTGTTCCTAGGGTTTATCTTTGTTATTGTAGATCAAAGCCATGGTATAGGAAGTTATTTTTCCCATAGGTGTGAAGGATCAAATCTTGGTCCAAAAGTGTGTGATGTTTTTCTCTAGGTGTAAAATAAGTTTTAGAGGTGGGCATTGACTAGAAGGAGGTTTGTTGACCTTGTTTGTTTTGAGATTCTAGAGTTTTGGGATATGCTGAAAAAGAGGTTTGCCTTATTAATTGAGGTATAAGGATTATTAATATGTTTCATGGGACAATTGGGTTTTCAAATCAAGCTTCAAAAGGATCTAAAGGTTTATGGTTTTCAAATTATTCATGATTTTGTCAAGATAGAGGCCTAATTAGCTAGTAGATTTACGAAGGAAGCATGTTGTAGATGAGGATATAGGTGATTAAAATTGGTGTGATTAAGGGGGAGTACAAGAGTGATCTAAATATGAAGTTTCAGGTATTGAAATTTTATCTACTGAAAGTTGTGGGATTTATAATTTCCAAGTAGGGCTACAAGGAGTCAAGATAGGCCTAGTATGAATATTTGATGTTTTTAATTAGTTTATCCAAAAGATAAAGGAATGAGTGTTTCAAGGTGAGTTATCAGGTTGATTTATAGCATTTTTCATATTTTTTGAGTGGCATAAAGTTTTATTGGTGGTATTTGAGGTGGATTGAGAGAGAAGGCTAGTAAGCTTGTGTGGTTGTTCTTCATGGTGTGTGAAGATCTAAAGATGCTCAAGAGATGAAATGGAATATATATCTTAGGGAGAGTCCCTATTATATTTTTATTTGTGAGTTACATTATATTTTAATGTTTTTGTGTGTTCTTTCTTCATTGGTTGTAATGTTTAGTTGAAGAGAGTGTTAGCATGTAACAAGAGGAAGTTGTCAAGGCAAAGAAAAGGTAGGATCAAGGTAAGGGGAGATTTTATCATATTTATAAGGTGGTACTATCCTATTAGTGGTATTTTTATGTCCTCAATATTATTTTTTTCCCACTTTATCATTGTGTCAAAGGGGGAGAAGGGTCTTATTATGAGAGTGCTTGAAGAGAGAGAAGGAAGATGAGCTATATGATGGGTGTTGGCATGAATGACAAAGTAAGAGATTTTTGGAGAGTTTTTAGTGATGTCATGGAGGTGTTTAGGTGATTTTATTAAGTTTATTGATAGTCTAAGTGTCAATGATAAAGTGTGCAGTGTGTTTGTCCTAGTATGCTTGAAGTAGGCTAGGTTGATATTCAGTTTTGGTATGATTAGGGATGGGTCTCCAATATTGAACATGTGTGAGGGGTATTATCAAAGTTCAAATATTATTAGATATATTTTGGAAGTAAATGGTATTCATATAGTTATTCATTACGTTCATCTTGGCATAGTTGGTTCTGTGACATAAAAATTTGAGTAGACAGTTTACTGACACCACCATTGCCATGTATGTATGAGTCGGGGAGAGTTGGTCATATGGGTATTGTTGTCACTTGTATTTTAACCCTTTTATGAGATGTAAATCTCTCCTCATCCAAATGGAACAATGTAATGACCTCTAGGATTATGGGAAAGCTAAGGAATAAGGTGAGTCTCTATATAGGGCTAGCTCCCTTGATGTGCACTTAAGATTGAACCTATAACTAAACTTGGGGGTGAAAATGGAGAAAGATAAATGAAAAAAAAATAATATAAGGGAGGTGATACACCAAATTTATTGATGAATTCCAACCATATATATGCTACACTTGAGACCAAGAAACTAACCAAAACATACACATTTCCAATCTAAATCTTCTTACATCAATGTTACATTATGAGGTTATGAAAGAATGTCTTAGGATAGGAGGAAGAGACAAGAGGCCTTGAATGGAACTGATGAAAATACAAACTCACTTAAACATGGACATCTCCTAGAACACTTCACATGCACTACAAGAAGAAACTAAAAATAGGTGAGAGAATGTGACAACTTACTAAGGAATCCATAGTCTTCACTGAACAAACTCAACATTAAAGTAAAGCAAACTATGAATATTCATGGAAGAGGTAACACTTAATAAATTTATTTATCAAAAGGTATAAAAATTACCATGGATTTTACATACTTCGGTGGAGCATAGAATACAATGGCCAAAATGTCTAGTTCTTATAGAACTTGAGATAGAGAGAAAGAAAGAAGTCTAAGGGTCACAAGGAATATTTTAAAGCTAATATAAGGAGTTAATTATACATGTGATGAGGATATGGGATGAACTATGCAATTTTAGGAGTTACAAGTGTCAATCCAAGTCACAAACTTGATGAGAAGTGGCATAAAACTCCTCATTTAACACAAAAAAACTACCTTCATGATTAGGCATATTTGAACATATTGTAATTGATTAAAACAAGGTATTATTATTTTAATTAAATTTAGGGAAATAAAACATTATTATAAATGCATTGGTTACATGCTTGGTCCTTTGGAAAACTCTAAAAGTGAGTCATCATCATCTACTATCCAAAAAACTGCCCTTCCAGGCAACCTACACACTTGGCCTCAAAGTTGGAATTATTTGTCCATGAAAATTAATGAGAGAGAGTGAATGAAAAGTTTCAGGGCCTTTAATTTACTTATACTCATCAGGGGCACATTAAAGTTAGCTCACTTTAATTTTTCTATCTTCTTCACTAGCTTGCCCAATATGCCAAATTTGACTGGCTGAGTTGAATAACCTAGTTGGGATAATTAGAAGTTGTTTGAGGGAATGAAATAAATATTATGAGTTCTATTAAGTCTTAATATTCCACCCAAAGTTTGTTTCATCTCTTGACTCCTTATATAACTTGTAAAACATAAAAAATGGTCAAAAGAGCTTGTTTTACACACCATCCATACAATTTTGTACAAATCATCTTCAAGTGAAGTATCCTATGGGAGTAATATACAACCTCCAATCATAATTTTGAATAAAATATTTCATTTTGTCATCTATCCAACTCCATTTCCCAAAATTGGTCCTTGGTAAGGGTTTTCAAGGGTTTTAGACCTATTTTTGGTCTTAAGGATTGTTCATAAAGTTTGGACATCCAAAATTCAAAAAAAATTCAAAATGGTGTTGAAGGACACTAATAAAATCTAAAAATGCCTTGGAATCCCTTGAAAAACATCATGAAAGATATGAATACTTGAACTCGACGTATCGAGCTCCCTTTCCTATTCCCTACAAGTCTGAGTTGCTTCAAAGTCAAAAAATGGTTTTATCTTGGTTTCATCTATAATATAGAAGATGAAACACATATATAGTATATATATGGACATGTTACAATAGGTTTAAAATCATGTTCAATGCCAAAAGTATGAATGACTTCCTCTTTGCTCATTAGGGCTCACTTTTGCCTAGTAGGATTTACTGCACCTTGAGGCTCAAAATGGTTTATTGATGATTCTTATTGAATAAATAAATCCCAAAAATATAAATTCACCTTGAAAACATGATTAAATAAGTTTTAATTTCCTTATCATTCTAAAACTAAAGTTGACCTTCCATTTGGCCTCTAGGCTTAGTCATGCCTAGAAGCCTGTCTGTAACCTTTTGCGTTTTGGGCTTCCCTATTTAGATTCATCCCCTCTTTATTTGTCTATAATGATGTTATATATATTTTAAATCTTTAATAACCTTATTTTGAGACCAACATCCCCCTCTTTTTTAAAATTAGGGCCCTTGAGATGTCTTAGAACCTTGTCATTAAAAACCTTGCTATGCTCCTAGGTTTTTATCGAATTTGAAGATCATCCACTTTGATAGGGTAGCATATTATGTGTGTAATTAAGTTTGGTATGACTAATTATTCTAACATTTTACCCTATGTTATGAGAAGTGTAGGATTCATGAAATACTAGTTTTTACTAGGCAAAAGATCCATCAAAGTTCTGCTGGCATTTGGTTTGCTAAGTTTTAACCTTAGCCCCTCTTTAGTAAAAACCTAAATTTGAAACCCTCAAATTTGAATTCAAATTTTGGTGGGATTTATTTGGTAGTAATTTTAAAAATACAAATACTTAAGTCTAATTTTATATTAAGGCTTGGCCATGTTTATTAGCATGACCAAACCTTAACATGAAATTAAACTTAAATCCTTGTGTTTTCCCCTTTAAAACAACCTTGTCTAATCTTAACCACCCTATGAAATACATTGGTAGGGTCCCTTGTTTATTTCCTATCTTAATCCATTTTAAATTAACGTTTAACCTAAGTCTTAATAATAAGACCCCCTTTATATTCATTAATGTGAATGGGGCCTTATAATTAAAACTTAGCCTAGGTCTTTATTAACTTCAGGTCCTAGCTTAAACCTTATTCATCTTAATTGATCCAATGATCTTTAATTCATCATGGGATATAATATAATGACATGAGGATGACCTAGATCTAAGGATCATCACTTCATTGTGGGATCCAATCCATTGGTGCAAGGTGAAGATTGAAAGGTTAAATATCTATGAAGATGCTAAGTGGTGATCATTTACACCAAGATTCATTGGCAGAGGGTCTCACTTATTGAAAATAGCCAATGGTATGCAAATACTCAAATATTCATCCAATGATTCTCACTTCTCAAGATCTGATGGGGCACATTAAATCTAGGATGTTGAGAAGCTCTTAGAGGACACCATATGACACCTTCACATTCAACCATAGGAACTTCATGATTATAAAATTGACACTCCAACTCACATAATTTTATGAACACAAGGATTTATATGATGTTCTCAAAACCATCAAATTTATCATAATTCAACATTTCTACCTAGATACATGTTTTGAATGTTTTGAATGGGTTTCACACTAATATTTTAGCTAAGCTTAAGTTTTAGGCATTTAACTTAAGTTTTATTTGACCTTTGAGACTAAATTAAACCTCATGCATCTTATAGAATCCTATGAATCTCACTTAATCATACCAACATGATCTAATGATGTGAGATCTTTGAATAAGACTCAGGGAGTTAGAGAGCTTGACACATGGAAAGAACCCAAAAATTGGAGATCCATGATGCAACAATATACCAAGTGACATAATAATGGGGATTGATACTTATGATGACCAATGAGGGAACAAACTTAGGATTATGATAAATGGTTGGTGCTTGATCCTTGGATCTTGATCCAATGGAGTGAAACCAAAGGCAAAATTCAAAGGCTAATGACTAGTTATCCTTGAGACAATTATGAAAAATGCTACAAAATGAACAATATAAGATCCACATAAGAAAAATATGACAAAACTTAGATTTTATCCATCTAGAAAATCAAAGGTATACATACATAAGTCTTAATCAGATCAAAGGCATGAATGAACCCAAGCCCAAATCACCTTTTCCATTAAATGTCTTAGAGAGCCTAAAAACTTGCATAAAATAGAAAGATTCTGAACAATCAAATCACATTTAACTTGAAAAACAATTCTAAGTGAAATAATGACAATCCATAGACTTATAAAAAGTAGGTGTTTTCCATTTTTTCAAAATTTTGAGAAGAAATGGTAGTAGGTAGATAATAATGGAGGGAAGAAATAAACCTTTACTTGTCCATAGACCACCTGAGTAGGGTTTTCAAGGACACAAAATTAGACACCATGGAATTAAACAATGGGTGCAAGAATTGGTCTGAGATCTTCTTTGTCATAGAAAATATGTAATCCCTCACTCAGAATGAGAGGATAATTGAGGCAATCAAAACTAAATACCAAGACCTAGTTACTATGTAATTGGTTGGCCTTCATCATGTAATCATTAAACTTGAGGTAATTTATTATATCAACATGCTTACTCCACTTTTTATTAATTTTAAAGTATATGATGATCGGATTATACATGATGGAACATCTAGAAGGGTTGCTTACATTGCCCCTATAGCCTTTTAGGGTTACTAAAAACATCCATGGTCCCATGTATATTTTCCCTCAGTCAAGAATTGGACCACTCAAAATGACCTTGACACCATCCTTAGACCCTGGCTCAACTAGGGAAACCATGTATTTAGATATTTCTACGGGAGAATTCCAATTACTCAGTTTAGGGAAGGAATTAAGTTTGTCTTGACCTTATTGAATAGGATTTATAGGGCTACCATAACCACTTATGTCAATCCCACCTAGGTTTATTATGTTTACTCTTGATATATCAAAAACTCACCCCTTCTATTGGATACATAATATGCATCCACTTGAGTCACCAATTTGTAGCCATTAAGAGGAAGACCAATAAACAATTATTTATGATGTCCTATTTGCTTGATGATTTGTTTGTTTCTACCAAATTCCCCCACATCATGAACTGGTCCCCTAGGGGTAGAACAACCACTTCCTACCATTACTTGAAGTTGCATATTTTCAAATATAGGAACCATATTCAATTCATCTATGACTACATCTATCCCACTTTGGTTGAGGCTATAATTGGATCTCTTATGCTTAGAGTACACCCCTTGATCAAAAGGCATGTGGAAATGATAGGGGATATTTGGTATCATCTTGATTACATCATAATTATAATTGTGGGAACCTTGTCGCCACTATAAAAACTACCTATATATGTGCCAAATAAGTTGGCCAAACAAAAAATCACTTTCAAATTCATCAATGGAATTGATGGGGTATGCAGAGAAAAGAAGAAATGCATCCTCCACCCATTTCCTCTGATAATTAGAAAGACCATGTTACATGATTGGAAGCAAGTGGATGCTATGTTTAAATGGAGGGAAGCTTTTACCTTCCAAATGGATGAATTGAGAATGTGGGACCTTAGAAGGGTAGTGAATAATTATCTACAAGATAAAAAAATACTCAAGTAGGTATATGATCATCAGCCTAGGGTTTTTGACCACATTTATATGAAGGCAAGAAATTTTGAGGAGGTGATGACAAGGCTTAAAGAGTACAATGCCAAGTTGGAACATAGGCTAACACATGATCAAAAACTAATTGAATAAATATGGAAAACACACCCACTCGAGTATCATCTGCTTCCTTCCACCTCTGGAACACCCTAGGGACCTCCTCAAGTAGAATTACCATAACTTTAGGACCCTGGTAAGAAGAAATTAGAAGAGAGGCTAGGGGAAGTAGCCTCATCTTTAGGGCCTCCACAAAAACTACCATCTCTGGTGGAACGTGTAGACATGGTAGCTATTGAGCCATATGAAATAGTTGAGGCTATTTTTAAAGTTCTTGAAGAGGCCTATGGCTCAAATAGAGAGGAAATACATGAAGACCTTAACACCCAAGAGAGACAAGTTATAGAGGCTCATGAAAAAATGGAGGGGATTGAGAAAGATAAGGGAAAAGAACATGAGTTAGCTTTAGTTCCAACTACAACTTAGAGCAAGAGGAAAGCAAATTTAGCCCTTGTCCCTGCCAAATCCAAGAAGCCAAAACTTCCATTTATCCATCTAACCCAAGATATAAATCTATTTAGTGATGAGTTCCCCATACATGGACCAGTCATCTTAGATTAGTTCATACATGGGAAACTCCAAAATATTCCCTCCATGGCCCATTCATGGGCATTGACACATAGTATGAACATTGATTTGCAAGAGGACCTCCAACTATGGATTGTTGAGATGATGAAAGAGTAAGAAGAAAGAAGAATAGTGGAGGCAAAAGGGGCTAGTGGTAAGAGAATGGATGCTCCAAGAGAATCTAGTGGCATAAAATTTGAAATTATAGAAGCCACCTAATTAAATGAGCCTACCACTATAGTCTACTTCAATCCATATACCACAAGGTTAGAGAAGATCACCATAAGGAAAGCTGTGGTGGGTACAAAAGATTTCACCTTTCAAAGGCCTAACTCCACTAGGAGGATAAGCATTAAGAGAGCATCCCATCCATCAAGAGGATGTGGAGATCCTAGTTAGAGCTTAGTCAACATAGGCAATGGTATAAATTAGGGGATTGAAACAATAGATTGCTAACTTGAGGAAGGAGAAGTAGAACCTTGAGACCCAAGCCATCTTCTTAGTCCCTAAGGATATGATTAAAATGTTAAGTGGATAATTTTTTGACATGTTTGAGGCCTTAAAGGCTATGAATCTTAGACAGAGTGCCTTAATACAAAAATGTCAAGTAGCCAAAGCCCTTGTCATATAGTGGAAATCTTAAAAAGATAAAGTAGATTAGCTCATTAACATGCAAGTAGAAAGGAAGATTTTAGGCCTTAGGACTATTAGTCTGGGACACTTGAGTGCAATCCTAGGCATTGTTGTTGACAAGGTGTAGTATTTGAGCACATGGCACAATAATATCAGTGATCTTATAAGAGAAGATGAAACTTTGATAAGTAGGATTGAGAAACTCCTAGGAACTATGCTGAGAGAGCCTTCACAACCCACTACTATGGGGTTGATTGATGATGAGGACTTCAAGCAAAGAGCCACTACCACCATCCAAGAAATAAGGGGGAAAATTTAGGGCCAATCCAATAATGAGAACTGTAGAATCATGGATATTATATTCAATTTATGGGAGCAAATAGAAGAGGCTCAAAGCATCAAGGAGGCCATGGTAAGGAATGACAAAGAATTTAATAAACTAGAAGACCAAGAGGGTGGATGTTTTATGAATCCTTTAGTAGATTTAGAACTAATTGACAAGCAACACACTAAGGCCAAAAGTATCCTCCAACAAAGATAACTAGAGGGCCCACCACCAACTTAATGGAAGATTCTATAGATTATAATTTTGCAAACATTTGTAAAAATAGAATATTTTGTTGTATAAGTATAGGTTAGTTAGTTAGCATATACACTTTTAGGTCAATATAGCATTAAAGGTCATATGTATTTTAGAATTTTAATACAAGGACAACTATCCTTATTATACACATATGTATCTTGAAAATTGACTGGTACACTGCCTATGCTTTTTATAAATAGGTAGGGTTACTATTTTCTAGGGAGAGATTTTTGAGCAAAGAATTATATACTTGGAACAATTAATATAGCTAAGGAATATTTCAAAGTTTGTCTATATGATTATCTTAAGGTTTACTAGCTTTTCTCTCAATTGCTAGTCTAGATCTCAAATTTGAATGGTTTCTTTAAATTATGAATTACATTCTTATTACATGGTTGTTAATCTTTGCTACACTAGATTAGTTCAAAAGATCATAAGTTGCTTCACTTTAGTTTGTTTTGCATCAAAGATGTGCATTGGCTATCTAGGTGTAGTAGTAAAACATTAAAGCATACTTGGTTCCTCTTGTATTTTCAACTTATCCTTAGAAATTTGCCTAGTTGTAGTGAAAATTGAGCATTAGCTATTTTGAATTACATACTAGTTCAAATGCATGTTCAGTCAAATCATAATGTTTGAGATAAAGATTAAAAATCACATTTGCTTCCTTTCTACCTTACCCTTTTTTTAATCCCCCTTTTTAACAACTCGCTGTAGCTTAGATCCCATTGTTAAATATTCACTTAGATTAGTGTAGAATTAGAACTTTGATCAATATTCACCAAAATTCACAAATGGCTTAGATCAAGGTGGATCCTAACCACCAAATCATATAAGTATTTTGGAATAGTCTACCTTGCTTTGCTATGATCTCACCATAGGCACCACAATTACCAAATACCTACAACTCATGCTCTAAATTATTAGAATTATAAAATGAGAAGTGTTCCCTAAAAACTAAGAGAACTTTTGGTACACTTAGAATCATCAAAACCTTCTTTCAAGGCCTCCACACCTTCTAGATTCAACTTTCATCATTTTCTCTCAAATCTGCTAGGGTGTGTGTATGAAGAAGTGCCCCTATCTGAGAGAAAATAAGGGGCACTTCCCTTATTTTATTAGAATAAATAAGTTTTTGAGGAGATTACCCAACTCACATAGACACTCTACACAAAAAAATGGCCTTTTATTAGGTCAATTGACTCTCTAAATTCTTCAAAATCTCAAGATAGGCTTCTAAAGGTAGACTATGTGTAAACCTTCTTGTCATGGACTGTGAATGATTTGAAAAGGGGTCTCTTTTAATTTGTGTCCTTAGATGAGGTTCATGAGATGCTTATTCTACTTTTATAAATCCATTTAATCACCTTCCATTGTAAACTTTTCTAGAACACATCATATACTTTATCCTGTGTTAGACTGGTCTTATGCCTTGATTGCGTTTAGCTTTAGAAGAACCCCTGTAGGTGTCATTACATGAATTAGGCCTTGGTAAAAGTGTTTATGTCTTATTAAAACCTTAAAAGACCCTTTAAAAATGATTTGGATTTATTCATTCATGTTTGGACTGTATACACTTCAATAATCCCAATCCATTTACTCTTTACCCCTCACAATCAACTATAGTTGACTATGAGGGGTCTTGTAGGTTATCTTAGCCCATTTGGACCTATTCATGATTATGAAAGACTTTAATTTAATATTGATAACCACCTATAATTTTCATTCACTTTGGAATCATCATGAATGGACTAAAACAACTTTAAAGTATATAAAGCTAGCTCACTATCTGAGACAGTCATCTTCAGCTATATATACAGACTGTCTCCTCACCTCATAGGAAAGTGAGGTCTTGAAATGTCCTTATCATCTTCCTGATACTTCCTAAACTCATAAAATCATGTTAATACTATATAATTGCATCAAAACATGGTTTTAGGTCCTCTTTCTTTCTTTGATCCACAAAACTATGCTTCTTATTTTAAGCTTGTCTATAGGTTGATGTTTGAGGTAAAGAGACACATGTAGGTATTTCATAAGGTCCAAACATAGTAAGTGGCCAATTTTTTATGATATTTTGTATTCAATTACTCCTTTTAACTATTAGGAAACACCTCACCATTATACATAGTCTAGGTTTTCAACTTGGTTAAAAGGTCCATTTGGAGCCCTTGGCTGTAGATTTCACTACCTAAAATTAGTGTTTTCTAGGCAAATTCAGGCTTCAAGATTACCCTTCTCCCTCTACTCTTTGACCTCTATATTTGGAATGGACCTAGTCTATACTAGGGGTAGTAAGGTCATTTAATCTAGGTGCTTTGAAAGCTTGTGCAAATATATTATGGAATATCCACAAAACCTATTGGATCTCTATTTTGCACCTTTAGAGAAACCTTCCTTAAACTCAGTCATCTACCTCTAAACATGATTTCACTTTACTCTTGCCCTTAAGACACTTATATGAGCTTGTAATGGCCTAGAGACTATATCCCAACCTTAAGTAGGTGTTCAATTGATTCCATATTTTCATAAGAAAATTTTGGTAACTTACTCAACCACCTATAGGTAGATGCTTTGACATACCAACAATAAGCTAGATATGAATAGTATGGAACCTTATATGAAAATGAACTTTATATGGTTACATAAAGCATAAAAATCCTCTTCTATTAATAATAATAAGTTTGAAATGTCTTTTACCCTTTCGCTCCTCAGTATGACATCATCAAGGGTTGTAGATGGTTGTTTTGGCTATGTTATGTAGGTAGAGTATGGAATTGAGGCAAAACATGATGGTGAAAAACTTAAAAATATATAAAAATGAATTATAATTAATTAAACACATGATTATATTTATTTTCACTTGAAACCAACTTCCAAAACACCCTTTCTAATGTGAAAACCCCTGCATACATGTGAAAAAATATTAGATAGAGGCACCAAATGACTACCTTGGCATGGAATATGAGCATATATTCAAACTTAAATCTCCCAAAGCATGAAAAATAACTTCATTCAACTCCTAAAATCTTGTATAATCAAATGCACATCTATTACCACTTCATAGATAGGATGAGCAAGCTTATGCATGGGATTGCAATTGAAATTCTGCAAAGAGTTGATAATGAAGAGAAACAAGCTTGGGAACAAACCGAGAGGTAACATGGTGAAATAAAAACATGAGAGGATGTGTTAGTATGGCTTAGAGACTTCTGGAACACTAGTTCCTAGCTATATGAGACCTCTATAGGAGAGAGACACTTAGCAAATAGAAGCACTCCAACTAAAACTGCACATGGTGACACCTTCTTACATTATAGAGAAATTTTCTCATACAAAAATCATGAATCATAAAGTCAAGAATTTATAGAATCTAAAAAGGAATAAAAAATCCTTTGGAGCCAACATCACCAATTGGTTTGTAGGGATTTAGCCAAAATTGAGAAAAACATATAGGGTGCACAAAACAACTAGTAAAATGACACAGTCAACTTGTTAACAATGGTTCATAAAGAAAAGTTGACCAATATTAAATATATATATTTTAAAATGAAGGTATCTTAGTTTAAAATAATCTGTAAGAAGAATCTATCTTGAAACTAATTTTGCTATCCGTATCGAGAAAAAACTTGAAGGTCACTTCATTCTGTCTAGAAAAGCAATAAATGGGAAGAATGGTTTTAGCATAAAAATGATTATTTTAGATAAAACCAAGCATATAGATGAGTTTTATAAGGATGAGGAGACCCAAAATGATATTTCACACATGTTACACTTCCCCATGGGTTGTAAAAGTTCCATTTGCTCCCTTTTTAAATTAGTTTCTAAAATATTAGTTAAACAACTTGTAATATTTTAAGGTGACTAATATCCATAACATATTAAATAACTTCTTGGAAATTTTCATAGAATATATGACACATATTCACCTTGGGAAACATGCCACTTGCATTTATGACTCTTAAAAGCACATTTAATGACTCAAAATGATAAATAAAACCATGAGAACATGACTAAGCATAGAAATGGACTAGATAACATTAAATGAAATGTAATACACCTTATGAAAATAATTATTCCCCATTATAGACCTAAAATCCAAGTTTTTTACTAGGGGTGCCCTAATTTGACCTAAAAGTCAAAGTTGGACAATAGGTTTGATCACATTATTACCATGTTACTATGGACCAAGTTTTAGATAATGTAGGTGAGCGAAGTAGAATATATAACTATGTAAAGTTGGCTTTCCAAGAAGTTTGAAATGTTTTCCCATACTTAGCAAAATTTTAAAGGGAGATCTAGTAGTGCATATTTAATCTCATCATATATTGATGATATAAAATGAATCTAAGATCAATGTCTAAAGTTAAAGTAGAGCCAAGTAAGTAGTTTGATGGCATTATATTTCACATGCATCAAGGTTATAAGAGAAACATGATATATGGATGGATTTACCTATGTGAGGAGATCATGTGGTCCAAGTTTTAGATAATGTAATTGAGTTCAATAAAAGTTATTAAGTTTCAAATTTGGCCTTCTAGGTAGATTATAGAGGTTCCCATAGTCAAATTTCAAAAAAGTAAAAACTAGGACCAGAGAAAGATCTAATGATGAGTAGGTGTTTGTACAGATGTAGATCTATGATACATATTGAGTCAAAGAGGTGAAAGTGTTTAATGTTTAAGCTAGTCAAAGTCTAGGATACTCTCAAATAAATTGATGAAGTATGTTTGTTCCAAATTGTCAAGAAGCAATGAGATGATGACAAGTGCTCGATGTTTAGTGTTTAGAAGGCACACAAGGGTGATAAGTTTCATAATCATGGGAGTTATGATCAAGACATAATGGTGAGCATTGTAAGATAAAGACCTAGCTGATTCAAAGAGATTGATGGTGTGTATTTGGTCAATATTTCAAGGGTGCACAAGATGAGGTCAACATGTTTGATGTTTAACTGTGACTGTTGGTATCTAAATTTGGTAAAGGGAAAAACCAATCTATAGTGTTTGAACCATAAATTTTGATCTAGGATGAATTTAAAGGTGTAGGAAAAAGAAAAGTTGGAAAAAACTATAAGATGCATCCAAATAACTTGTTTAGAAGGTCTGAATATTTGTACAATTAAAGTTATTGAGATCCAAAGTTTATTATGTGTTTGGCCATGGTCTGCAAGTGACTTGAGTAGGATATTTTAAGTTATTCTACTGGTATTTGGATGTTTCAAGGGAACTTAGCTATTGGGGAGTGTTGTAAACTCTCTAAGGATGATTTGTATGGACTTTGGAGGTTTGACCAATCCATATTTAGTATGAAAAAATACTTAAAATTTGATTGTGTCTTCATTCATGGTATTTCTATGTATAAGTTCAAAGATTGATACATTTGGCTTTAGTATAGGAGTTTTATGATGATTATGATCATTTGAGGATGTCGAAGGGGTCATGTGGAGTGGACCTATGCATTTTGAAGTTGTCATATATTTCTAATTTTCTCAATGGAGTGATAAATGGTGGAATAGGTCTACATGAGACCTATAATGGCTACTAAGGCCTAATTAAAAGGTGTAGCTACTTAAGTGTGACCCATAGTGCTATGGATGACCTGCAAGGATAACATTAAACTATATAAGATGTATTAAGGGTTAATTCAAGTCTAAAGTTTGACCAAGAATATAATAATAATGAAGGCTCTATAAAAGGTGAAACCAAAGATGATGATTTCTAGACTTGTGGGAGACCTAAGAAAAGAGGCATGTGTGAGAGTTGTGGAATAAAGGAAAAGGTGTGTGCTTGGTGGATGGGTTGTAAAGTAGAGTAGGTTAATGATTGTGTATATGACCTTTAGGTCATATTTCTAATGTCAAAATAGTGCTCTTGAAAGTTTTAAGATTGAGATGAGTGAAGAGGTCTAGAGTGATCCAAAAGGATGTTTTAGATGCCTTGAGTGTGAGCAAAGGATAGATCATATCTATGTAAGATTAATGATTAATTTGAGAGGTAGATCAAAGTGTGGTCTATGTGTATGACCATTTAGTCATGTTTTTTAGGTTGTGATAGAGTTGTTGTTGAGTGTAGAGTGATCCAAAAGGTGGTTTTTGATGTTTGTGGTTATGCCAAGAAGTGAAGGGGGATGATATACATTATATTTCCATCAGATTGGTAGGAAATCAATGTTCAAGAGATGTTCATATAATAGGTGTTGGGAGGGTGATAAACATCTAGGTTAAAAGGACTTGACCATCTTAGAGGCAGGTGATCCTTATAGAATAGGTGTTTCACTAAATTCTAGTCAAAAGGACTTGACCATCCTAGGGGTAGGTGATCCTTGTTAAATGGGTGTTCCACTAAAGTCTCATATTTTTAATACCTTATAGGATAAACATTCCATGTGTTTTTAGGATTGAGAGTGGGTTTTATTCCCCAAGAGGGTTTCCCACATAGATCTTGTGTTATGTGTATGTGATCTTGCATTATCTATTATTCATTGTTATAAACATTTTGAATGTTTCATGACTGGTTGTATTGAATGCTTAAGTGTTTGAAGGCTTTTGAAATTAAATTGGATCATTTTACACCATTGATTCACCCCCTAGTGGTTATACCTATAACAGTGGGTAGTAGTTGGAGAATAAAATTAGTATAATGTGAAATGAGAACCATGATCCAATGGTGGATATATAAGTTAGTGAAATGGGATAATTAATATATCCAACCTAAACCACTTCATCCATCTCATCCTACCCTTGGTTAAACTTATTGTATTCTAATTTTATTTCCATCTATACCTACCATTCCTCATGATACTAAACTTATACCATCTTTGAGGCCTTCTTGGGATATGACTTCCAGTTATGCCATGCCAAGTCTTCTGTATGAAAATCCTCCCATCACTCTTTACGAACCCTCTTTTTTACCATATCATCCCTCTTATGCTCCTTATCCTCATGAATTCATTGACCATTCTTAGATGGATCCTCCAAGAGAGATAATTCAACCTCCAAGTTAGCCTACTAGATTAAAAGTCCTACCTTTAAACCAAGTAGTTAAGTCTTGGGAGAAGTAGGAGGAGGTGAGTGTTTTAGAGTTTGAGCCAAAGAATACATTATGCCTATAATTTCTCCCTCATGGAAGTAAATTCAAGAAAACATCCAAATGAAGGAGGAAGTGATTGTTGAAGAGTCTAACATTCAAGTTATATCTAAAATTGATGAAGTGAATCTTGAGGATGAGGAAGAAAACCAAGTGTCCATACCTCAACTCAACTTACTCTCTCTTAAAGCATTCTTACAAGAAACTCCCATTCCCAATACCTCAAATTGTAAAAGTAATCCCTTGACTCCCAAAAAAACTTATGAGCTTATTCATTTCCCTCCCACCATTTCCCTTCTTGAAGAGGAGACTATTCTATCGAGGTTAGATGAACAAGTTGTAGTTTCAAATAAATTCCAAAGAGAGTGTGATGAGGATATTTCAAGCATGCATGAAGAGGATGTTAGGGTGTGGAGCTAAAAGCTTCACCAAGGAGCACACTATGACAGTTTTGGGTCTACACAGACACCGGCGTCGGTCAGGAGCAACTGACGTCGACCAGGTGCAGTTGCAGAGGTGCCGGCGTCGGTAGTGGGTCGGCCAACGGCGGTCACAGGCAAGCAGCAGGAATCGACGTTGGTTACCTGTGCGTCTAGAAAGCTATTTTCGAGGACAGAAGCGAGTGTTTGCATGATGAGTTTGAGTTGTAGTCTTAAGCTCGCGTCTCTATTATTAGCAATATTATTTTTAGAGCCCTTGTTCAAGAGGCTTAACTGTTTATTGCAAGTGCATGCTCAAGTTTCCTAATTCTATATGTAGAATTAGATCTTCTTAGCTTTGTGTGAATTATTGTAGAACTGTATGTTGAAGAACAGTATAGAATTGAATCAATCCAGGTTTTGTTGGAGTTGATTGTTCTTGAGAGAGAGAGCTCTTGAGGAATAGAGATCTAGTGAGAGATCTATACATCTAGGAGAGGTGTGGAAGAAATAAGTTTCTTCAATTGTATTCCTTTTGTAAAGAGTTTGTTAATACAAGTTTTCAGGGTGGTTTCTTGTATCTCTTGCTCTTGCTATTTATCATTCTAGTTACTTCTCTATTTGATTTATTTCCATGTTTATTGCTTTCACAAGTGTAATCTATTGTTGGTTGATCCCCAACAAGTGGTATCAGAGCCTTGGTTGCAGGTTCAAGAGCTGATACCAATAAGTGGTATCAGAGCTCAGGTTCACTAACAAGTGGTTTAGATCTATATAGTGCGTATTGATTACAGGTTTTCACAGGGGTTTCTGCAGGGATTTCTGTTTGAGTGGGAGAAGCAATGGCAGATGAAAGTAAACTGAGAATGGAAAAGTTCAATGGCAAAAATTACCAACATTAGAGAATGCAGATAGAGGATTATCTGTATCAAAAATATCTCTACTTATCATTAGGTGGTGTTGCAAAGAAGCCCAAAGACATGGAGGATGAAGAATGGGAAGTTCTTGACAGAAAGGCTCTGGGGTCTATAAGACTGAGTCTAGCATCCACAGTGATATCTAATTTATCACAGGCAAAGTCTACGATAGAGTTGATGACTACGTTAGCAAATTTGTATGAAAAACCCTCAGCTTCTAATAAGGTATATCTTATGAAGCAGTTATTTAATTTGCATATGAATGAAGGTGGATCTGTTTCTACTCATCTGAATGATTTCAATGGAATTGTGAATCAATTAAGTTCAGTGAATATAGTGTTTGATGATGAAATAAAAGATCTTTTAATATTATGTTCTTTGCCTGAAAGCTGGCATGGCTTAGTAATGGCACTAAGTAATACTGCATCTGCATCAAATATTTTGAAAGTAGAGGATGTTGGTAGTGTTATCTTGAATGAGGAAATTCACAGGAAAAGCACAGAAGAGGCATCTGGGAATGCTTTAAGTTTTGAGAGCAGGGGGAGGCAGAAAGAGAAGAGCAAGAAAGGCAGATCAAGATCCAAATCTAAGGGGAAAGGCAGATCTAAATCCAAAAATGGTAGAAGGCCACAATGCTAGAATTGTGGAAAGATGGGGCACATAAGCAGAGATTGTTGGTCAAAGCCTAAGGAGGACAATCAGCACGAAGGAAAGGAAGAAGCCAAGGTTGCAAGTATTGCACAAGATGCTTTAATTTTCTCTTTGCATAATAATATAAAATCTTGGGTGTTAGATTCTGGTGCATCTTTTCATGCTACCCCTAACAGGGAATATTTTTGTGACTATACCCATGGAGATTTTGGAATAGTGTATCTAGGGGATGATGAGCCCTGTAAAATAATTGGCAAAGGTAAAGTGTAGCTGAAGATGCAAAATAGCAACACATGGGTGTTGAGAGATGTGATGCATGTTCCTAGCTTGAAGAGAAATTTGATTTTTGTAGGAAAGTTAGGGGATGAGGGTTGTACGGTAACTCTCACAACAGAATCTTGGAAGGTGACCAAGGGTGCACTTGTTATGGCCAGAGGTAAGAGAGAAGGTACTCTCTATTTGTGTAATTTTGTTACTAAAAAATCCCCTTCTGTATTATCTACTTCAGATGTGGATGCTAAATTGTGGCACTCAAGGCTTGGCCACATGAGTGAGAAGGGGATGTCAATTCTTAAGTCCAAAGGTATGCTTTCAAATTGAAAAGGCATAGATCTAGAGTTTTGTGAGCACTGTGTATTTAGAAAATAGAAAAGGGTTAGTTTTCTCAAGACTGGGTCTACTAAGAAGAGGCATAAGTTACAACTTGTTCACACAGACGTGTGGGGACCAGCTCAGGTTGCTTCCATTGGAGGATCACAGTACTATGTATCTTTCATAGATGATGCTACAAGAAAGGTATGGATCTATTGTATTAGAAGAAAATCTGATGTATTTGAGATTTTTAAGATTTGGAAAGCGATGGTTGAGAATGAAACAGGTAAAATATTGAAGTGCCTAAGATCTGACAATGGCGGTGAGTTTTGCAGTTATAAGTTCAGAGATTATTGTTATATGCATGGAATCCGCAGGCAAAGGATGGTTCCAAGGACACCTCAGCAGAATGGTATTACTAAAAGGATGAATAGGACAATAATGGAGCGTGTAAGGTGTATGAGATTGCATGCTGGTTTGCCCTTACAGTTTTGGGCACAAGCTATTGACACTGCAGTATACCTGATTAATAGAGGACCCTCTACAGCTTTGGATGGTGGTATTCTAGAAGAGGCATGGACAGGTAAAAAGGTAGATCTCTCATATCTCAAAGTTTTTGGTTGTGAAGCCTTTGTGCACATAGATAAAGAAAATAAAAAGAAGCTTGATGCTAAGTCTATGAGGTGTACGTTTATTGGCTATGGCTCAGATGATTTTGGTTATAGATTGTGGAATCTAGAAACTAACAAGGTAATCAAGAGCCATGATGTTGTTTTCAATGAAAGAGTGATGTATTGTGATCAGCTAAGGAAGCTGAATCAATCTGAGTAGAGCAATGGTGAATTGGATGAGGTGAAAGTCCAAGATGAGCTTGCGGGAAAAAGAAATAATCACTTGTAGGAAAACACAGAGACCGATGTCGGCAGGTTAGGAACCGGCATCGGCAGTACAAAAACTGGCATTGGCCGTATAGAGACCGACGTCGACAGGATAGGCACCGAGGTCGGTCAGACAAAATCAGCGTCAGCCAGTAACAAGTCTGGAGGTGACCGAGGTCAGTCACTGTCAGAGAATTTGGGTGGACAGCGTGTTGTGAATGAGTCTCAGACACCCATCAGGAGGTCAAAAAGGGTGAGTAAGCCTCCAATTAGATATTCTCCTTCTTTATTTTATCTATTACTAACTGATGGTGGAGAACTAGAGAGTTTTGAAGAAGCAATATAGGTGGAGTCCAAGAGTCAGTGGGAGCATGGCATGGTTGAAGAGTTGGAGTCCTTAAGAGAGAACCAAACATGGGATTTGGTTGAATTGCCAGCTGGTAAGAGAACACTCAAGAACAGATGGACCTATAGGTTGAAAGAAGGTGAGAATGGACAGATGAGATATAAGGCCAGATTGGTAGTGAAAGGATTTGCATAAAAGCCAGGTATTGATTTTGGTGAGATTTTTTCTCCTGTTGTTAAAATGACTTCAATAAGGGTTGTATTGTCTTTGGTTGCTTTTGAGGATTTGCATCTTGAGTAGCTAGATGTTAAGACATCGTTTCTTCATGGAGATTTGGATGAAGAAATTTATTTGGAACAGCCAGAAGGATTCAAGGTCAAGGGTAAGGAGAAGTTTGTGTGCAGATTGAAGAAAAGCTTGTATGGCCTCAAGCAAGCTCCTAGGCAATGGTACTTAAAATTTGACAGGTTTATGACTGAGCATGGCTACAGTAGGTGTCAATCTAACCATTGCGTGTATTTCAAGAGATTTGATAATGGTAGATATATTATTCTATTGTTGTATGTAGATGATATGCTGGTTGCAGGATCACATATGCAGGATATCTCTGAGCTTAAAGTGAAATTAGCTCAAACGTTTGCTATGAAGGATTTGGGAGCAGCAAAGAAAATCCTTGGCATGAGCATTAAGAGAGACAAGAAAAATCACAGGTTGATATTATCTCAAGAAGATTATGTGGACAAGGTGTTGAAACGGTTCAATATGTAGAATGCTAAACCGATAAGCACACCTTTGGCTAGACATTTTAAGTTGAGTAAAGAACAATGTCCTAATTCATATGATGAGGTAGAGTACATGAGTAAGGTTCCATATTCTTCCACAGTAGGGAGTTTGATGTATGCAATGGTGTGTACTAGACCAGATATTGCCCAAGCAGTGGGAGTGGTAAGTAAGTATATGGCCAATCTAGGTAAGGAACATTGGAAAGCAGTTCAGTGGATCCTTAGATATCTGAGAGGAACCAGCAGTAGGCACTTGTGCTATGGAGGTTCAAATACTTCTCTACATGGTTATGTAGATTCAGATATGGTAGGTGATTTGGATGGCAAGAGGAGCACTACAGGTTATGTTTTCACTGTAGGTGGAACGACGGTTAGCTAGATATCTAAGTTGCAAAAGGTTGTTGCCTTGTCAACTACAGAAGCAGAGTATATTGCAGCCACAGAGGCTAGCAAAGAGATGATATGGATGACACGGTTCATGGATGAGCTTGGTAGGGAGCATGAGAGTTGCAGATTGTATAGTGACAGTCAGAGTGCAATCCATTTGGCTAAGAATTCAGCCTTTCATTTAAGAACAAAGAACATATAACTAAGGTATCACTTCATACGACAGGTATTGGAAGATGGTGAGTTGAAGCTGGAGAAGATCCATACAGATAGGAATCCTGCTGATATGTTAACCAAGCCAGTTACAAAGGAGAAGTTGAATCTTCATTCAACTTCTGTTGGTCTTCATGATTGAGTTGAAGATGGAGGAGCTAGAAGATGTTGCTATACAGGTACTGGTGCAGTTGTTTATCTCCAAGTGGGAGATTGTTAGGGTGTGGAGCTAAAAGCTTCACCAAGGAGCACACTATGATAGTTTTGGGTCTACACAGACATCGACGTTGGTCAGGAGTGATTGACGTCGGCCAGGTGCAGTTGTAGAGGCACTGGCGTCGACAGTGGGTCGGCCGACGGTGGTCACATGCAAGCAGTAGGAACCGGCGTCAGTTACCTGTGCATCCAGAAAGCTATTTCTGAGGACAAAAGTGAGTGTTTGCATGATGAGTTTGAGTTGTAGTCTTAAGCTCGCATCTCTATTATTAGCAATATTATTTTTAGAGCCCTTGTTCAAGAGGATTAACTGTTTGTTGCAAGTGCATGCTCAAGTTTCCTAATTCTATATGTAGAATTAGATCTTCTTAGCTTTGTGTGAATTATTGTAGAATTGGTATGTTGAAGAACAATACAGAATTGAATCAATCCAGGTTTTGTTGGAGTTGATTGTTCTTGAGAGAGAGAGCTCTTGAGGAATAGAGATCTAGTGAGAGATCTATACATCTAGGAGAGGTGTGGAAGAAAGAAGTTTCTTCAATTGTATTCCTTTTGTAAAGAGTTTGTTAATACAAGTTTTCAGGGTGGTTTCTTGTATCTCTTGCTCTTGCTGTTTATCATTCTAGTTTCTTCTCTATTTGATTTATTTCCGCGTTTATTGCTTTCACAAGTGTAATCTATTGTTGGTTGATCCCCAACAGAGGAAATTCTCATTGGTACTAAAATTTGTGAGAGAAAAGGTGATTTGGCCTTTAAAGAAGATGATGAACTTATAGCAAAAGGTAGAGGAGGCATTGATTTATTTCAAGATCTCCATTTTGGTGTGTTTGAAGACCATGCCAAAGAGGCCATAGATGATAAAGAGGAGTTATTTTTAGAACCTCTTGATGAGTTTTAAGAGCTTTTTGTATTTGAAATTTAGATAAAATCCCCTCATGGTATCTCAAGTGTATAAGAGAAAGCTATCTTGATGTGAAAGATCTCCATGAGATGGTATAAGCTGAAGCCATGAATGAATTTGAGACATCTCCTATTAAGAGGTTTACTTTGAGTAGGTTGTTTCCCAATCACAACATGATTGCACATTTGACATTCTTGATAGCCCTATTACTCCAATTAAGAAGGATAAAGATACCATTAAATATGATATCATTTAGTTTGATTAAATTTAGGAATAAAAGGATGATTATCTGCTATACATAGAGTCCATACAATAAATTTAAGACCTTTGTAAGGACATGCTATCCATTAGTGAGCATGCTTATGATAAGGTTCATCAATAGTCACTCATTAAAGACCATGATGTAGATTTGATTGAATATTAAAAACTCTTAGATGATCTTGATGAACTTGCAAAAGATGGTAAGAAGGATGAGGTCACTCAAGATGCCATAGAGACTCAAAAATAATGCCTAGATGAGGTATCACTTGATGAGGTTACAATTGACAAGCAATATGGAAAACATATTGAAGTACAAGATGAATATGTTATCATTGGTGAATTTTTTATTGCTACTGATTCATTTAAAAGTTTTTCAATAGAATTTCCAACCATAAATCAATTGATCTCCATCAAGAAAAAGTACAATAAGTATCTTGTCTCATGTCCTTATTCATCATGTGAAGTACGTGATCCAAAAAATTTCCTTTTGATCCTAGAGGAGGATTATTTAAAGTTTATTTTTATTTAGTTTATATTTCATCCAAGTGATGTCAATCACATTAATTTTCTTAAATTTTGTCTCAATAAATGCTTTGCTAGCACACGTGCTTTGTTAGCCTAGTTTCCTTATTTTATTGTCTTTTCTTTCTTGTCTTTGAGGAACAAAAAGATATCTTATTTTGAGTCAAGAGTATTATATCCATAGATTAGGTATAATAATTTTTTATTCAAAATTTAATAATTTTTATGATTCCAAAGGAGATGTCAATGGTTTGTGTCTTAAGCATAATAGGCATGCTTCCTAGATGAGTCACCAAAATGTTGACAATTTTGACCTCACAAGTCAAATTGTCACCCATAACACTTGAAAATTTTATTTTAATGTCATATTACTTATTAAATCATAAAAATATCCATTTTATATATTTTACATTAGTTTCATCAAACTTATCAAGTGATTCTAGCAGTTTTAGTACCAAAAATGCCTATTTTGAGGCCATTCATGTAGTTTTTCAAGTGAAATTGAGATTTAGACATATTCACGACTTTATTTATCCATGAAAGGGTTAAAAATTTATTTTTAAGATAATTCATGTCTTAAAATTAAGAAAACCAATTTATCTCTCATATCGACCTCCTTGGCAGCTTTAGAAGGAAAGTTTTCAAGTGCTTAGTATGGATAGAGGAGAGAGAGAGAGTTAGGAGCTAAAACTTTAGAAAATGATAGTTATCCTAATTAATACAAATTATTTTCATTTTCTTTTATATTAATTCCAACATATTTAAAAATATTTTCTTAGAGTGATAGCAGGTGACTATGGCCTATTCATCTAAGAGGGGTTTGTTCTTGCACCTATTTATCTAGCTCAAAAATTGATGGAGAGTAATGATTTCAAGGGATGATTTTAGAGGTCATGTATATAATTTTCATGTTGGTTTAATCATTTAAATAATCTGCATGATTTTATTTCACTTGAAAGAATAATTTCTTGGTGTATAAGTTGTTCCAGTGGACTCTACTGTAAGTTCTTCTTTTCTTTTCATAGTGGTCATTCTCAAAGGTTTTTAGTGATTTTTAACTCATGGGAGATCAGTTAGTTTCATATACTTAATGTGATTTTGTTTTGAGGTATGTATTATTCATAATCTTCAATTGTGATTCTCTTTAGGAATATGGTGAAGGTTTAAATAGTCCATTGTATGCTTGATTTACATTTTGGCTCAATTATCAGAGGTATATCATGGTGTAGGTTTTTGAGATCATATTGTGATATTAGAACAATAATATCCCACTTTTTAGATAATAAAATATCAAGATAAGAGTTTAAACACACTTTCTAATGAGATGTCATAAGTTCTCTTTACTAAACAGACTTGTACAAACTATAGGGTGAGTGGAGGTTGATAAGAGGTGTTGCTAGAAGGTTAGAATCTCTGTAAAAAATTGAAGGAGTAATAAAAAGGGTGTTATATTTTTTAGGGTTGATAAGAGTCAAGAACTTAGGAAGTGGATATTTGTATTCCTAAAGCAAGTAAATGAGGCCTATAACCCCTAGCTTGTAGGTCTTAATTTTAAACCAAAGCAACATCTAATCAATACACAAATAAAGCCAAATAGTGGAACCTTCTCTAAGTTTCCTTAAGTTGGAATGAAACAAGATACATATCCTTAAGAACACCTAACCACTTGAAAGGTTAAGGGAGGTCAAATAGACTAAATTCATATTCTTAAGAGCACATATAATACTCTGTATAGACTGTATATATGAGTAAGTAAGAAGTGAGTTGAACTACTCTTAAGGTGTTATAAGACCATGTGGTGCAATGGAATGAATCCTTTCATGAGTTTGAACTCTTCTAAAGCATCTTGATAGGGTTAAAGGATATGAGGTTATAGGAACTAAAAACACAATCAAAACCTTCTAGAGACACCTACAACCAGCTTAAGAGGAGCCATGTATAGGTTGGCACAATCAAATTCTAGGCAAAGTGAACTTATGACATTCAATCTTTCATGCAAAATAGACTTGAGTTTGGAGATAAGCAATGATTTATTAAATATTGTGAATTTATGTGTAGATTCAAAGAACCCTTCAAAGCATGAATGTATCTTAAAAGATACCTACAGTCCATACAAATCATTAAGTTGAAAGTGACATCATGATTATCAAATGCTCTATGATACAGTGAAAGAATGATTAGAAGTATGTAGTGGTTTAATAGGGTTGAGAGATTCAAGAGCTCATTAAAAGTCTTTGGAGACCTAAATAGTATAATAGTGACCTACATGCCCTAAGCTTGTAGGTCCTCTTTTGGGACCAAGATCAACATTCAACCAGCTCAAAGGGAGTCTAAAACATGGAGATCTTAACCCCATTATAGATTAAAATGGATAGTTCACCATGAAACACCTAAGCCTAATGAGTAGTCAATAAAATAAGCTAAGTCATAAGACAAATGCACACCTTTAGGTGTGTATAGTACTGTGTATAACACAATAAAAATGGAATAAAATTGAAGATGAATTCAATATGTGGGCATACCTTTTAGATGATGAAATCAACCCTGCTCAAGAGTTTAAAGCATTCAATCATCATACCTAGAGAAAAGAGTTTAGTTATTAATCCTAGACATAATCATAACACCTAATGAGCACCTATATCCCCTATAGACCAATAGGTGAACTAAAGGTGTATATATGAGAGGAGTAGAGGTGTTTAAAGGGTTTTTTTGACCCAAAATATAACTCTAATGAGATTGGAAGCGTGAAGGAGGTTATAAGACAAGGGTAAGGTCTAAACACTTTAGGCACAATAAATACCCTAGAGTTAAGCTATAATATTTTTTGAAAGATTACTCAAATTTAGACAATTAAAAAGAAAGAAAAGTATGAATATATATGTGCTATGAAACTATTTTAGAGTTTCAAATGAGCTTGAGTAATATTGAAGGCTAGTATTATAAATGATGAGACCTAAAGTATAAAGAACACAATCAAAAGGGAACACCTGTAGGTTACTCTAAGTGACAATGTGTCTTGAGATTGAGTAAATAAAGAGATCAAGTGTCTAAGAGGTACTTGAAACCTCATTAACCCTCATTCAAGTTCAAGAACATTGAGGGATCACTGAGTGAAGAATGAGGTTTCTAAACCCTAACATATTCGAGATGCCAAGGACGCACCTATAGGTCATAAGCACAGACCTATCTAAAGCCTAAAATAAGATTAGAGTAGGTGTTGAATGATGTTCTAAGCCTTAAGTAAGGGATAAAATCAATTCAATATCATTGAGAGGTCTTATTTCATTTTGAAAGACACCTACAACTAAAGGACATAGTCAAACACACTACTAAACACCTATAGGCTTCAAGATAATGACATAGTGTTTATAAGAATAAGAGATCAAAAAATATCATGTGAAAGGATCTGTGGTCCACCTCATTTTTAAAAATATTACATAAAGTCATTTTGAGAACAAAGGAATTATGAGTAAATCTCCCTATACCGTCAAGATAGATTATAAGTTTGACTATTCCTTATGAGGGTTTGGTTGATGGAGGAAAGTAAAGAATATAGAGAGGTTTGAAAAGGTGAAGATAATTTGATAATGGTTTATAAAGAGTAATAAATAGTTTAAATGGAATAACTAGACCTAATTATGAAGGTGAAAAGGTAAGAACTCAGTTGAAGCCTAAGAAACCCTGTAGTCACTAGCAGGCTATACCTAATTTTGAGAGAAATTGATATTTTAAGTATCCATAGGAATGATAATGCCTTTAAAATTGGTATAGGAAGTTTTTATGACTTAAAAAAGACATTTTTTTCTCCTTGAGGTCATACCAATAATGGACATACCCATTGTTTTATCTCAGACCTGGTCCACTCCTTTGGTAAGGGGTAGTAATGAGATTAGGTGGTCTATTTGAGGTCTAAGGATGAAATAAGCATATAAAACTTCATGAAGAGTCTTGGATATATTGAATAGTCATATTATATACCTATATACACTCTCCAGGAAGTAACAACACCCAGGTTTCATTCCAAGTTCCCTTGAGGGATATGAAGAGGAGATAGGCTCTAAACCCCAAATACCTTGATCATTACCCTATGAGAATTAAAAGGAGTGATGAATACTTAAACATAATTTATAGGGTTTTTTTGAAGGTTTATGAACTCCTACTAGTAGTGGGAATGACTTTTGGGACCCAAATCTCAGAGTTAACCTCTCTTAAGCCTCAAGAGTGCTAAACAAGCCACCCTAGGAGTAACTTCATATACTCATATCATCTCTTAAAATTTGAATTTAGAGATGATACATTTGGGGTATATGATTAGGTTATTAAATAAGGTTTTACAAGTGGAAGGATTTTATTTTAAGATCCTATCTTTATGAACAATTATTAAGACCTCAAATAGGTCTTAAACCTTGATTATGACCAGTCAAGGGAAATGAACTTAAAATGCAGATATAATACCATATATAGATCATAAAACCTCATGGATATTTTTTATGACACTAAGGAGGTTATTTTCAAATATTCTGATGCTGATGTCACTTGTACATATTGCTCCAAATACCCTATTTTCATTTTTTGTGTGTTTTTTAGGTGTTTTGAGAAGGGGATATCTTCAAAATAATTATATGAGGTGATTTTTGATGCATTATATCTATAAAATCCCAAAAAAATTCATATGATATTCTATAGGTGACCAAACTAGACTCATTTTCCAAGGTGTTCCCAAATAGGCTCAAAATGAGGCTAGGTAGTAAGGCCATTTCATATTTTGAATACTTATACAAGGGCTCAGGACCCCAAAATTTACATGGAGGTTTTTATTAGGAAAATTAAAGTGAATAAAACACTTTTGTATATTTTCACATGTGTGGGTGGCCATTTGGGCCATTTTTCTCTTTCTAGGCATATGAGGCCTAATTAAGCCTAATTAGAGAAGAAAATGAAGGAAAATGAGTACTTCCACTTGGATTATGATCATGAAATTTTGTGTGGAGATAAATGGGGATATAAGGAACTCAAAAATTTTACCTTGTTTCAAATTTGATGAAGATTTATAATTTTTTAGGGCTACAAGGAAGGGGTGCTTTAACAAGCAAAATGAGAAAAATTGAATCTTTTGGGATAATTTATGGATCAAAATGCCTTGTTTTATTTTTTTGTCATTATTATAATCCATATATGGTTGAATTTTCTTGGTACAGTGAAAAAACTTAATTTATCTATCCTAAGCCTTTTGCATAAGGAAGAGTTAAGTGAGAAAAGCACCAAGTGGATGTATAAAACATTCCCAAAGGTTTTATTGAAGTTTATACTTGTTTACACACCACTTTAAGAGTATTAAGGTGTTATATTTATATTTTAATAAGTTTTAAAATTCTTGAAAGAGTCCAAAATAACTTAAAAAAACCCTTTCCTTCCAATGCCTAGTCAAGGAAGCTAAAGTCAAACTTGCACTCAAATAACTCTAACAGCCTAAGAATTATGGAGTGACCTCATAAATAATGGGATAAGTTTTAATAAATTAAGACTTTACTAAGCCTTTAAATCCTATTTTAAAGGAAATGTATTCTTGACCAAGGATTTAGGAGTATGCAAAGAAAAATGCAAGAAGTTGTATGGGTTGAAGACCAGAGATAATGCTAAAGACTATTAAAAAATTCCCAAAAATGTCTCATCTTAAGCTCCACACAATTTTAAAAATGTGGAGGAGAGATTAATAAAGATATAATATGTTAGAATTGAGGATAACTAAGTAAAGGTTTCATTTCCTAGTTTTGGGGCTGTCTTGTCTCTTCTCTCTCCCTCTCATATTTTTTTATATGTAAACCAATTTTTGGAATTTGGAGAATCCTTAACTTGAGTTGTGTTGAGCCCATTATCAAAAAACACTTTTACTTTCATATTTTAAATTAATAAGATATAATTAATGCCTCCTCAAAGCTTGTGTTTAGTTTATTTTCATGGTTAGTTGATGAATGATAGTGATGATACATGCTTCCTCTCACTTGTCCTTTCCTACTTACCTATTTTTAGGTGTTAACTCATCATTACAAGCTACATAGTGTTATATAATCATCTTGTATATTTCAAAGAGTGAAATCTCTCTTTAATTACCTTTGAAAGACCTATTGAATATTAGCCTTAGATCATCCATCAAACTGAGCCTCTATGTGAAATATTGATGTATAGAGACCTCTATTTTGAGAAGTGTAATCAAGTTTATATTCTTATTCAACCTTAATAGTGAATATTACAAAATTGGAGATCAAATTTTGGTGTATCACCCAAATTAGATACATTTTCCTTTCAGTTTACCTTCTTCCCTTTTCCCTTACAAGCTAGTAGTATAGAGTAAGAATCTTAACTGATACATCAAGGGGACATAGTCCTTAGAATATAGAGATTCAATCCACCTATTAAGAAACCCACAACCTAGGATTGTCTCATGTTAATTTAGATTGTGAAGGTCTATAAATAACTTCTTAAGGGTGCAAGTCTAGTAGTCAATAGTAAGAGGATAAAATAAATATTAAAGAGAAAGATGTTGAATGAAGAAATAATGATTCAATTGAAGAATGAAAGAATTCAATTATAAATAAAGAAAAAGATATAAAAAAGAGAAAGAGAATATATAATGATGAAAATAAATAAAATAGATTAATATGATATGGCCTTACCAAATAGAGGTCCCATTATTGAAAATCTTGATACTATCCCTCTAATAGAAATGAACAAGTTAGTATTCACACTATAGAAAGGTGCAAATGAGGAAAGTGAAAGATATAGAATAGAGGAGATGTTATAACAAACATCAATGAAGGTGATAAATGACATGTGAGAAGGACTAAAATAATTAGCAACACTATTTAGAACACCCAAATTATTCCAAACCATGGGTATGGAAGACCAACTAGTTATAAGCAGTTTGGACCATCATTGACAAGGCATAGATAGTAGTAGTAGAAGAAAATAAGTGAAGAGATGAGAATTAAGATATGAGATATGGATTATATAGTAGATACAAGGGTAGAGATTTTATAAATATAAGGAAGCTTGATAATAATTAGTAAGGGGGAAAATTTTATAGATAACACAAAAGTACTAGTAGATGAAGATAGAGAGGAGAAAGAAGACTCAGAGATCAGTCTTGGTAGTCACCATAGAGAATGAATGAAACAAGATGAGGAATATGTTAATTTAATAAAATGATAATTAGTTATTGAAAAAATTTAACAAGATGTCCACCTAGAGATATAATATGAGGAATATGAAAACTAAAATGATGTGATCCCCCAAATCCTAATTGCAAGATACCCCAAGAGGAAATAAACCCTTTGGACCAACTGCCATCCCCTGTGTTTCTTCACAATAGAAATGACCATCCATTTCCTAATAGAGATATATTTATTGGAAAATAAGTAGAAGATAAATTCAAAATTTATATGCAAAAGATTAAGAATAGATAATAATTTGTAAGGAATAAAGTGAAAGTATTAGGAAGATGACACTTTCAAGAAGAATTACAAAGAGATAAGGGCCTTAACTAGAAGTTGGTTAGGTAGTAGAAGGATAAGCAACTAAAAAATTACCATAGTACTATAAGTATAAGTACCTCATATAATCTAATAAATAATAGTACCAATCCTAGGAATAGTACTCCTAAATCACCTCATAACACTAAAATGACATAGAATAGAATAAATTTCCCACTATTTGACAAAGACATGAAGGACACAGAAGAACATCTATTCATATTAGATTAATATTGGTGAATCCATAACATTGGTGATTAACATGTGATGCTATTTAATTTTTTTGGGATAATAAGAGATGATGCACTTAACTGGTACATAAAGACTTACTCAGGACATGCCACTACATGGGATGATGTCCAAAAACCATTTAAAGGAGATTCTCACTACCCAAATATACTAATGGAAAGTGTTAACAAGATGATGAAATTGATTTATAAGGAGAAGGAATCTTTGAGAGATCACAATCAATGGTTTAAATCTATAGTACAAAACTAGAGGATCCTATCAATGAAAAATAAATAATCAAATGGTTTATATCTAGCTTACTTCCATGTCTACACACCAATATTAATGGAAAAAATTTCAATACATTCATAAAAAAATTAGAGATGGCCTTAAGATTAAAAGTACAATCTTGGAGAAGAGACACAAATACTTTATTTAAGGATAATGTTGAATAATTATAGTTAGAATTATAATAATAGTGGGTAAAACATGAAATATAAATTAGGGAGATGAGTATTTGATATCATAGAATAAACATACACCACCACAGCCAAGAATTTTGTGTACTACCTACTGTAGTGAGGGTCATTATTAGAAAGAATTCCCCCATAATGATATGGTGATAAGAGTATAAATAATAAGATCCACATAACCACCTATAGGAATGACCCCATCAATATAAACTACTCTGAAATATGCAAAGTACACAATCAACATCCACAACACTTGTGGCTAATAATAAAAGTATCACCTCCTAAAAATTAGATAATATACTATACTAATTGTGGATCATTCAATCACTATAACCAAAAGTTCCCCTCCATTGAGGAACTTACAAACATCCAAGATACTATTCATAGAATAAAAGTAACAATGGAAAAAACACCGCCAATGTAGTTGCATGTAACCAATGTTAGCATACCACATCCTAGCTAGACATATCAAACACCCCCAACAATTCAAAACACCCAAACCTAATACTAATATAATAATCAAGGAGGGTACAAAGGAGGAATTCAAGGAGATTATCGAGGAAGATACCATGAAATAGGAAACTACCAAGGTAGTAGAGAATATAATCAGAACTATAATTAGGGGTATAATTAAGAGAGACCTCCCCCGACATGCTAGAAATGTGGAAAGATTGGATACATTGATAGGAATTGTGAAGAAGAGACACATATGGAGTGTGGTTTTATCCATGAAAATGGAACCCATGACTCATTATCATGTCCAAAAATAACACAATTATACAAAAATGGTGGAATAAATATTGAGGAGATGTAAGAATCTTCACCTAGGAAAGGGGATAAAAATATACATAAAATAGACAAGGGATAGGAGATATGAAAGGATAGTGTAATGAAATTCACCATAGAAAATAAGAAGAGACAATAATATAACAATTGGGTAGTTCATCCCAGAGAATAACCATGCCTAAATAGATCAAACATTATCAAGACACTATAAAGGATAAAAAAGAGAGACCATAAAAGAAGGCTATTTCCATTATGATCAATAATGTACAATGACAAGTGGTAATGACCAATAAAAGTGGCACGAAGACTAAAAAATGTAAATAAGTGTAACTAATTCTAGTATATAATAAGCTACAAAAGAGGAAGGGGATAAACCTAAAATTAATGAACATGATAGAATTGTTGAGAAAAAAAAGAAGATAATAACAAAAAATAGGATATGGATTATCTTAAGCTAACTTAATTTTATGAAGAGGAGGTTGGTGATTTAAAAAAAGTAATAAAACTGGTTGAGAAGCAAGACCTCATAACCAAACTTACCTAGTTTCATAAGTATTGGAATAAATAACAAAGAGAACACTAAGTATAGAGAGTGGAAAAAACTAAACAAAATAAGATAGATTTTTTCTACACAAATCAAAAATGGAATAAAATTGTAATATTTGGAATATTGAAATAAACAAATAGGAAGTAAAACACTATCAGATCTTTGCATAAATATGAATTTATTACCATAGAGTACATGGTAATGATTAGGGAAACCATAATTGCATGTGACAACATATGACATTACTATGCATGACACTACTTCACAGTCACCCATTGGCACATTATTAAACCTAGAATTTCATTTTATGGGAATAAAGAAAAAGGTTATCATTGAGGTCATTGATATGTATGATACCATATATTCAACACTATTAAACCTAAAATGGTTCATAGATTGTAATGGATCACTAGACTCAGAATAAGAGGAAATCATATTTGATAAAAAAGGGGTTAGTAGTTCACTTCTCATTGGAGATAAGAATGGCAATGACATGGTCTAAGGAACTATGGCCAGAAGATGAAGATAATGGATTTGATAATATTATTAGTGTGTACACTTTGAAAAATATTATTTAGATAGAAGATGACCCAAAACCTAATGATGATGGATAACTGGTAGTTTAATAATAAAAAGGTGAAACATCTTTTGACGATGAAATTAAGGCCTTCATATCTGGTGAGTTAGAAAAATAATGTAGAAAGTTTTTTGGTTAATGAAAACACCATATAAATGAAAAATAACACTACACTACAAGAGCAATCACCACAAATAAGGAGAGATCATTGCATTGAATGAGCTTCACATAATAAATTACCTAAGTTTACTAGCATAAGGTTAGTTGATGAATATTTTCAACAAATGATGAGAGTATTTCCATAGGGAAAAATATGAATGAAAGATATTGATGATACACTCACCATTATTACCACAAGATGGTGGAACACTCATAAAACCACCATTCATACTTGGAAAACTTTTTTTATACTACTTAAAACAATATTTTTGCAATCGAAAAGCTACTTCCCAAAGATAACATGGCATGTAGGGAACACCAACCCATGATAGCATATTGAAACATGTGGACAAGTATGGAAGGAAATAGGAGAGATAGATAAATGCCTATGATCATAATTATTTTTTTGGACATTAAATATAATCCCAAAAATAAAGAATGTACACCAATAAATATATAAAGGGACAAATACATGGGTAGACTTGAAAATGGATTTTTGTAGAAATTTTAGTTTTTAGGACCCAGACAATAGAGTATGCCAAGCACTGCAGAAGATCAAAACATTATTATTCATGGAAGAATCAATAGTAAAATGATAATTATGCAAAATAAAAATTGAAATAAGACCTTTAGTTCCTATGGATGACTAGGAAAAAATTGGAACAATTGTATGAGAATTACCAAACATCAGAGGAATAAATACAAAAATGAAGGAACAAGAGCATATGGGTTATTGCCATAAAGTTACAAAGCTTGAAGAAGATGAGGAATAAAAACCAAAAAATATAAAAAATAATGTTGTGGAAGGAGAGAGACAAATCATTGATACCATGGAGGATAAAACACAATACTTATACCAACTACTCAAAATTAGGGAGGAGAATATTACCACATAAAGAAATCCAAAACTAACAAAGGTAAGAAATTACTGGGCCAAAGAGGAGGTAGATAAAGTCCTTGAATTACTAATATAATTTGAATACTTATTCTTGTGAACATTTACTGAACTCAAAATCATTAATGGGATGTAGATACTATGAAGATTCATATAAAAATGATATTAATCCACTATGGAAATGACCATACAGGCTAAATCCTATTGTAAAGGAGAACGTCAATGATGAATTAAACAAAATGTTATCTAGGGGGTTATAAATCTAGTATAAGATACCAAATGGATGTCTTATGATAATAAAAAATAATAAAATTGTTGATATTCACATATGCATTGACTATAGGGAATTAAATAAATCTTACTTTCATGACGCATTCCCAACCCCATTCACTGAGGAAATATTAAAAAACATTGTAGGTAGGGAGATCTATTCCTTGATTGATGGATTCTCAAGATATCATCAGGTTGGGATAACACCAAAAGATAGGCCAAAAACTATATTTGCCATAGAATAGGGATCTTTCATGTATATGGTCATGCCATTTGGATTAAAGAATGCACCATCGATATTTAGTTGCATAATGGTGAATGCATTTAGAGACTTCATTAATTAATTTTTGGAAGTGTATTTGGATGACTTGATATTTTATATATTAATCAAAGATCATGTATAAGAACTAAGGATGATGTTATATAAATACATGTAGTTGAAAATTTAACTAAATCTTAAGAAATGTATTTTCCACCCCTTTTAGAAATTTGATAAGGCACATTATATGTAAATAAGGGTTAATGGTAGATACACTAAAAACTAACATAATCACTAACTTACCACCAGCCAAGTCAAAAAATGAGGTTCAAACAATATTCAGGTATATTTGATATCACCACCACTATCAGTGATCCCATTGAATAATTGTTGAAAAAATGGAATAATCAACCACTAGATTGGTCAAGATAATGCCATGAGTCTTTTGATAAACTTAAGAATAAGATTATATATGCTCCAATATTAGTATTTACATATTGGAAAAATATATTTCATGTACATATTAATGCATTAAGTATTATAATAAGAGTAGTCCTAACACAACCATGGGAAAATACAAGCCACCTAATTTCCTTTGCTAGTAGAAAATCAACAAGGGCATAAAGGAATTACCACACAATAGAGAGGGAAGAACTCACTATGGTCTATTAAGTACAAATTTTATACATTGATTATTGGCAACTCCATTTACATTCTTTATAGATATTGAGCCACTTAAGTATCTAATAAACCATACTAGTAATATAAGGGAGAATATGTCATTGATTCATGTTGTACCAAGAATTTGACTTTAAAATTTTGGTGAAACTTGGGAAATTTAATAATGGAACTAATTAATTATATATAAAAATGATAGGAGAGATGTAGGAACAATCAAGGATGAGTTTCCTAGAGCTCACCTCTTCCACATAGAAGCAATACACAAAGACATGGAAGGTATTGCATAATTTTTATCTAAAAAAGAGTTTCTAGAGGGATATATCACATTATAAAAGGAAAGATTTATTATTTAGACATTTATTTTCATGTTAATTAAAGGGGAATTATATGATAAGTGAAGATATAAAGTGTTATGGTAAGTAGCATTACTGCATGAAAGACACCATATCTTAAGAGAAGCACATGAATGAGTTATATGAGGACACAAATCAAGAGAAGCCATAGGGGAAAAGAGACTATTAGTAGGCCTATGATGGTCATGAATTTTCAAATATGCATAAAAATATGGAAGAATAAGTGACATTTTTTAAAGAGTGGGAAAACTAAATGTTAGAGATGAGATGCATCTCTATCTAATTTTGGTGATAGCCTTATTTGAAAAATGGGTAATTAACTTTATCAGTCTTATCAAGCTTGAGGAAAGAAAAATTAATTCTAGATTCATTATCACTAGAATAAAATATGTCACAAAATGGGCAGAAGCTATTCTAATAAAGGACTATACCAAAAAATGGCTGTAAATTTCTTGTATAAAAACATAATTACAAGGTTTAGGTGCCCTTTGAGCATAATGAGTGATCAATGAAAACACTTTGTTAATAAAATGATTATAGAATTGATGAAACATTTATTTATCTAACATCACAAAACACTCCCTACCATCTACAAGTAAATGACACTATTGAAGCATTCAATAAAGTATTGGAGAAGTACTGACAAAAGTATGTAACACCAAGATAAGGGATTGGGATACAAAGATATCAGAAATCTTATGGGCTTACTATGCCACTTAAAAATGGATGACTAAATACTATATTTTTCAATGAGTGTATGGATTAGAAGCGATTATGCCAATGTAATACATAGTCCCAAAT